>VXBA01010948.1:593641-607408 GCA_013399895.1 Serilophus lunatus | reverse complement strand
CGCCGCGCACCCCTCCGCCCCCCCCGCCCACATCCTCCGCCGGGAGCACGCCCTCCCCGGGACGCGTCCTCCGCCCGTTCGCACGCCCGCCCGTCGGCGGGCACAGGGTCGTTCCCCCGGGGTTTTTCCGTTCCCGGTCGCTCCGGCCCACACGGAGCCCGCCGCTGGCGTGTTTCCAGCCACCGAGGCGTTTCCAGCCGCCGGGGCCGCAGCGCTGCCGGGGCGGGCAGCGGGATTCGCCGCCCGCACGACGCCGGGCTCCTCCGGGCAGGGCGCGCGGCGCACTTGCGATTCCCCAAGCGAAGCGCTGAGCGGTGTGGTCGCCGTCCCGCAGAGGCCCTCTCCGGCTCCGCAGGAACACCTCGACAGCGCCGCGTCCCGTCATCGTCTGCTGGGCCGGGGCCACACAGGCGTTCCCCAGTTGCCAGGCACGATGCTCGGAGGTCCCAAAAGCCCTGCTCGATCGAGCCCCGGCGGCCTCGAGCTCCCTGAGGAGTGAGAGCGGCGGGTCATATCTCCCTGTGCTGCGCCTGACTCGGACCAGCACGGATCTCAAACCAGCAGCACTGGGCGCTCAGAGCAGGGAAGCCAGGAAGGGGCAGCAGTGGCTAAGGATGCTCAGGGAATCTGCCCTACCAGCGCTGCTCCTGGTCTTCACTGACATTGTAACATACAGGGCTATCCTAGAAATATACCTCTCATTCCTGTGCACATACCTCAGGTTTCCCAAATGCGTTTTATTTTGTGAAGGAGCAGCAGAGAGCCTGTGACAGCAAAATTCAAGTGCCATGTTTCCACTTTTTCCCTGGATATCCAGAGAAAGGCTATTGGCCATCATCCCCATTTCACAGAGAAGGAAATGGAGACACATGAAGAAGTTAGGCAGTTAGTCCAAGGTCATAGGAAGCTGGTGACTGGAGATACAAATAGAACTCGGACCTCCTGTGTCCCACCAGACCTGTTCCTGTGCAAGGGGAAAAAAAAAAAAAAAGTTTGCGTTGTTTTCAACTTGAGAACTCTTTAGCTTTAAAATTTAAAGTCTGTGAAAATATTTCCTGCATGTGTCTGTCCAACTCCTATTCATAAGTGATACCCTAAGGTACAAATTTAAGTCTGCATTTTCCAATCTTTCTGCCCCTAGCTGAGACCTTGAAAAAAAAAACAACTTTGGATACCTTCCCCCTCATCTGCTCATACCCTGGGGGAAGAACCCAGAGGGTTCTTTCCTGAAGAGTGTGACTCACATGAGATCACCTCTTCCAATGGAGAGAACAGCAGCTGGGAAAACAGCCAAGGATGACAGACCAATTAGAACTAGGATACTGGGCATCATGACAGTTTAGACCCCCTAGGAGCAAGAGCTCGGTGTAGAAGCAGCTAAGAGAACTTTTTGTGCCTGCCTTTGGCCAACCCAGTGCTGATGACATGCTGAGTCTGAGATGATGCAGGTCCCATCACAAGCTCAGCAGCCACGCCACACCAGTTCCTCCTCACTCTCTTCATACCTCTACATCACAGCTGCATTCAGTCACAGCCCTCCAAAGACCACATTTCTTTGGCAAGACATAGCTCCTTCCTTCTCCAACAGATGTCATCACCTCCTGATCCACTCAAGTCTACAATCACCAGGGAGGTCAAACCTGAAGATCTGCTCCTAACCTCTCATCACTCTTTTATATGCTAAAGCTGGGGAGAGATGAGATGTGGAGACCTCAATAGTGAGACATAGGGAAGAAAGAAGCAGCAGAAATTCCCATAAAGCACAATGAAGTTACAGTAGGAAGCCTGTGCCTGGAACCGGATGAAACAGTCTAAACAACTAGGCTGAAGCATCTGGAGGGCTGCATGAAACTTATATGATATTATTATTTGTGTATTAGCATTCAACTCGCAATACTTAGTTGGGTGCAAACTAACTCTGAGGAGTAGTTTAGGTGTTATAGCTGCACAAACACTAAGGAGAAAGTCATAGACCTGTCCCAGGCAAAAGTCTACCCTGCAGCCAGTATGATCTCTTCACACCAGAATCTTAGGCCTTGGTCTGATGCTAAGTAGTGGGTGGAATATGTAAGGACAATTTTTATCCCCGGAATTCAACTGTCACTCGCTGAGATGAACAGCTCTGGTGCAAGAACATCTTGCAGTGTAGCAGGGGATTGTGGAGAACACGGTGAGTTTCTGGAGCCAGGGAAATCCCAGGAGAGCACTAAGGCCCATATGGAGCTGGCAGCTTGCACAAGAGTAGCTGATTCAGCATGAGCTGGAGCCCAAAGTGACAGCAGCTGCCCCCCACTCTCTCATAAGGAGCCCCTGAGGAGCACAAGTACAAATCTGTTGAGGTCCCAGTTGACTGGAAGCTGGCGAACATTGTCCTAGGTTTCAAGAAGGGAAGGATGATCCTGGTAACTATAGGTCTGCCAGGTTCCACTGGAGAGCAGCACCACAGAAAAAATTGATGGCAAGCTGAATGTAAGTCAGCAGTGTAACTCATATCAGTGTGTCCTGGCAGCCAGGAGGGCCAACCATGTCCTGGGTGTGCATCAGGCAAAGCATCACCTGTTGGGTGAGGGAATGGATTGTCTCACTTTGCTCTCCACTAGTGTGTCCTCTTCTCAAGTACTGTGTGCAGTTCTGAGTGTCTCAATATAAGGACATCAGACTGAGTGTGTCCAGAGGAGGGTGACCAAGATGGTAAATGACCTTGAGGGCAAGACTTAGAAGGAGTGGCTGAGGTCAGTTGATTTTTTCAGCCTAGAGGAGACTGAGGGGAGACATCATAGTGGCCTACAGCTTCCTTACAAGGTGAAGTGGAGGGGCAGGAGCTGACCTCTTCTCTCTGGTGACCAGCAATAGAGCCCATGGGAAAAGCATGAAACTATGTTAGGAGAGGAAAAGATTCTTCACCCAGAGGGTGGTTGGGTGCTGATACCGGCTCTCCAGGGAAGTGGCCACAGCATTAAGCTTGACAGAGTTCAAGAACTGTTTGAATAATGCTCTCAGCATATGGTGTGACTCTTGGGGGGTCCTGTGAAGGGCCAGGAGTTGGACTTAATGATTCTTGTAGATCCCTTCCAAATCAACATATTCTGATTTTATATTTCTAAAAATAACAGATACATAACAGTTGTTATGTATCCCTTCAGCTCTGAAATGTGGGAATTTTCCTTTTTCTAGCATTTGTTAATAAGACTATTGCTAAATACTATAAAGAAAATCAAACAAATTTAGCAGATGAGAGTAAGCCCTCTTGGAAATGTATCAAGCAAATATACTTGCTTCAAGGCTGGTCATCTGCTCAATCTTCAGCACTACAGAAGCTGAAAAAGAGAGAGGAGAAACATCTGACACTAAGATCATCAAGTTGCAAGGCAGAAAAAGCACCGACTCTCCAATACACATCCCTTACCCCTTCCTGGCCAACAAGACTCATTGGCACAACATAGAAAAGGTGCAATAGAAAATCTGATGAAAAGGCAAGCATGCCAGGCATTCAAATCCTGGGTCTCCCTTGAGCAGCAGACTACCATGCTGTAAAGAAACACAGACACCACTCTGAGCATGTAGGACTTTTCATAGCTGAGTGCTCAACAGGGCATTGTTCTTGTCTGCTCTCTGACTCTTGCATGTCTGGCTTCAAGAGTTAGGTGGAGTGGCAACTCCTTTCAATCTGGATATGACTTAGTCAAGTCACTGGGACACATCCTGAGATTGTAGTTTCTACTACCCAGTGGAAATAGGACACTTGGAACATCCTGAGTTAAGGCTTTAGCCAAGTCTTCTGGGAAGAATCACACAGACAGTTCCTGTGGACCTGGGAAAAATAAAGAGACTGGAAAATCCTACTCATACCAATAGTTGGTACCCTCCTACCCTGACCTGACTCCTTCTAGTCAGGGAAATTTTCCTCACAGGAACAGAATAGACTGTCTTTGAGATGGTCCCAAGCCCTAGCTGTTGGGAGAGAAGGAAACATGGCAAAGCAGAGCAAACTGGATCTTCCTCTGCAGATCTGCAAAATCTGCATCTGCCAATTGACTTCATTTAAGATGACTGGGTGCTCCCAGGATCAAAAATTTCATCAAAGCAATATTTCTGTTGGTCACTTGAAAACATTACAATTTTTATAGAGCTAGTGGGAAAGGTTCCAATGCTCCCTGTCTACCAGTGGAAGCCTCCTCCATTCCCATAGACCCTTGTCAGTTCCACTGGCACAATTACTTCTGGGACTCACAACTGTTTCTGGGGCTCAGTGTAAAACAGTTTGGTGAAATAATCTAGGATGTAACTTGCCTGCTTTCTATGGAGGATCACTTATAATCTGGGTCATTTTACTAATACATCTTACAGCACACCTGTACAATGAGAGACCCAATGAAATGTAAGAACTGGAAGAGTATTGGAGTTTTCTATACTGGGGGGAAACTGTAACATGGAGCAAGATATGAGGTAAGATCAAGTGGGTCTGTCCTACCCAAGGTCTTCCTCCAACTTTCTTTTCCCCTCTCTTTTCAATGAGGTGTTTACAATCACCATTATTTAGACATCCTCTGGCAGGAATAGAGTTTAAGACACATACTATCAGATAAATCCCATTTACCATCATCATTATAAGGTTAGCTGCTACTATTATTTAAGATTTGCTCATTACATTAAAAGTTGCATGTAAACTGAAGTAAAGTTCCCAACTTTTCTCCAGGACTGTGAGAAGAAAAAGCTGAGACTTTTTCTCTGTACTACAGTGCTTATTGGAACTGCTACTTATACCTGCCTGCCAGGTTTAAGTACTACCAGGTATATGCAGAGACACAAACTACAACTGTGGTTGGACTTTCCCTGGGAATTGGCTGAGCCTTACAATATGTACACTCTTGACACTGTACCGAGTCAATATTTTTGGCAATGACAGCAAAAATCTGCAGCAAAGAATTACTTCTTGGAGGACGACCTCGCAGCTCTGCTGTCCATCCTTCACTGAAGGGTATGACAGCTCAGAACAGCGATTATGTAACCTCTCATCCAAATTTCCCACCTGCACCAAACCTAGGTCCATTTCTGAGTCGCAAAGCAGACAGATGTCTCACCACAGCAAGAAAGTAGAGCACATAATTTGCTGGTGTTCATTTTTTATTATAAATAATCAACTGCCATGAGCAGTTAATCATATTACCTGGTATTTTATTGTGAAGTCTGGCAGCTAATGTAGACAAGTTCTTGCAATATTTGGGCCTGGACAGTACTCCCTTCCAGGACTTGCAGTGGTTGAATTAAAGAGCATAACACAGTACAAGGTCACTGTGCTCACTGGCAGCAGCTGATGTGGAGAAAGCTAGAGAAGAGGGTCTGCCCCTCCCGTCCCTTGGAAGCTGCCTTTAAACTGAAGCTGTAATGCTGGTCCTTTCTTATGCTACATCACAGTTCACAGAGAGTGTATCTGTGCCCAGTCTTGCACCACCCTTGTGGCCTTGCTGAGCGATCACCACGCAGTGTCTGACCCTGACCACTGTCTCTGGACCTGATCCTGACCCAAACTTGCCATTCCGCATTCTGGCTCCTTGCTGGTGTGGCAGCTGCTCTCACCTGCCTTTTTACGGTCCTTGGTTCACCTGGGAATCAGCAGTCTCTGGTCACAGGCAAATCCAACATGATTTTGGCTCTGCCCACATCTCCTCTTCCTGTAAGGACCATACACTAGAATGCAAATAATTTCATCCCCCCTACTAAGAGCAAAATCTTTTACAATACACATTTTCTTTCAAAATACTACACAATTGGTTTTATACGTGCATTCAGCAATATTTTACCGAACAGGAAAAAAAAAGAGTGGAACAAGAATCTTTTGTCCCTGAGAAACACAAGTACAATAGAAGAATCCTAGTAAGCATTTCCACTGTATGCTGGACCCCATTCACACGCACACACACCTGCATCAATATGGAAATGACCTACTTTCAGCATAGCTGGGTTAGTGTGGTAGTGACATAGCACTCTTGGCTTCATCTCCCAGGCATCTGAAATCCAGTTCCCAATGATTTCTTCTCCTCTTTATCTGGAAGGCTATATATATGCCTTTTCTGGAGCCATAAGTACGTGAATGTACTAGTATAAGTGTTTAGAAAGAGGCAAAACCACATGAAAAGATGGGATACATCTCCTCCCTGTGGAATTGGGCCGAGGTCACTGCATTTCAGTGGGAAAGACAACCAGAAGGTCAGCAAAAGAACCACAAAACCAAACCAAAACATGTTAAAAAGGGAAAAGTACCCAAGAAAATAGTGGATCATGGAAAGGAAACCAGCTTTACAACTAAGAGCTCTTTTCCTCTTACGACCCCAAACACTAGCTCCCAGAGGTTTAGTGTTTCCCTCACCATAACACAAACCAGGCTTCCAGGCTGGGAGCCCACGCAGCTGCTGCTCACAGAGAAGTTGGTGACTCAGTGATGTGCACGAATGCCTATGTCCTGATTGTTTTGGAACAAATCAGATACAAAATGTGAACAAAAGCAAACAGTTATCTGACCACAGAAATGATGTTCACAGGAGTGTCTTGGGAGCTGTACTGAGAGACGTGGGATACATACTGCACTGTCAAGGTCCTACAGCACTAGAGTAATGCGTATGCATGTGCTCCAAACTGGCCCCATGTGCCCCAGATAGTAGGGCCAGTGTACTCCCTGGTTCACTTAAATAGCTGCAAGCCGAGCCATTTCAGCAGAGAGGATTCAGGGCACAAGTTTGGAGCTTTGGGTCCTGTGCTAAATCAGTAGCAATGCAACTCTAAAGGATAGGTTAAAAGAAAGAAGGCCCACCACAATGCTTGCCCAGAACCTCATATAGCTGTCATTAGCCACAGTGCTTTCCAAAAACCATGTCAGATCTATCTACAGCTCCATCTGCAAGTAGCAAGGATGATGTTGTACAGAGGAAGGCTAAGGAGAGTTTCACTGGTCCAGGAAGAATAAAACAGCCTCCTCCAAAATGCACTAGAATTGTCTTTTCTTTCATGTCTTTTCAGCCATGACTGAGATTTTGAAGACAAGTTTTAAAATAGGGTTTTTTTAAGATAGTTCTTTTCCACATAACACTTCTTTGAAAATAAGCAGAAAAGTAAAGTATGAAAGTGTTAAAAAAACTTAAACCAGCTGACAAGAATCGTTAAAAGACTGTTTCACTTCTAGTTTCATGAGATACTCATGCTGGGCAGTCATTGCTTCAATGATGCAATAGTGTCATTTCCATGCTGTGAAATGAGCTTCTTTGCTTCCTTTGGTCAGGAAAACCATAACTGGTAGATCAGCACGATGGAAAAGGGAAAAAAGGGTTGCCTGCTGACTCGGCCAGCCTCAGAGCTGCCCGTCTGGTGCTTACAAATCCCATCTGGGAATGCTCCCTTGTCACTAAGTCCAGAACACAGAATCCAGCACAGATCTAGTAGGGAGGATGATCTGTGTATAAACTAACCTCACAAGTACCAGGAGCTACTGACACGGTTCAAGGTGACAGGAGTTCTCTTGAGATCCTCAGAGTTTGCACTGACTTATCCTCAGTCCTAGTTAACAGTCGGAGGGAAGATGGAGAAACCAGAACTGGGCTGCAGTCACTGAATCCAAAACTGAACACCACAAGGCAATGAAGACCAAAACATCATTTGATGAACAGCTGTGGAATGTGTCTTATACTTTACACACACAGCCTTTTTGCAGTAAAATTTGGCCCAAAATTATACAAAATTATGTCTTTTTAAACTCCATAATATCTTCTGGGGAGAACTTGATAAGAAGGGCTTTTTAATGTTTTATTTGGAAATGTGTGGCTTTCCTGGGACATCCATCGTGCAAGAGCAAACATCCTTAGAAGAAAGTTGGTTGAAAGTTACTCTGTGGAATCGGACTTCACAAGTAGCATGAGCCGTCAAAGAGCGGAGCTCTCCGTTTGTTTCTTTCAGCTCTCACAGCCAGAAACAGACCTCTCCCCACCCCGCCTTCCCCCGAAGGAGATAAGCGGGCTGCATTCGCACTCGCAGGAGACGCTGTGCCCCTCCGTGCCACCTTCAGCCCAAGGCAGGCGGGGGGGTGACAGCGGGCGCTCCGGGGTGCGGCGGGCGGGCTGCGCTGCCGCGCTCGGGTGTCCCCCTGCGCCGGGGAGGATGCGGAGAGGAGGCTGCTGCAGCTTCCCTTCCCTAGAGCCAGCGAGCCGAATTTCCCGGGGTGTGTACGGTCAGCAATAAAAAGAGAAACGCACGGTCCAAGTTAATTTTCCACCCCCGAAAGGAAATGCTGCTTCCTGTATTATGCGAGGTTGGTGCCAACGACACTGACACAGGAGTCTATTGTCCTTTTCACAAAGCCGTGGTGGTGAAGGACGCCTGAGAAAACAGTCATTTTGCATCAGCNGCTGGGGGCTGGGAGCGATGCGGCGGCGGAGCGGTGTACCGGAGTGTCCTCCGTCGTACCTGCAGCCCCGCTCAGGAGGCCAGGATGCTCCAAAGTGCCTGCAAATGCCATGAAAAGCGATCAAACGGCTTCGGTCCCGCTTCCAGCGTGTGCAAGTCGGAACAAAACCACTAGAGAACAGGAGCGTCGTCCCACTCCCGCCGCTCCCTCTCCTCCCTCACCCCTCGGTCTAATTGTTAAAGAGTTGATCTTTCCTTAAGAGAGCTTGGAAAAGAACAATTCTTCTTTGTAAAATGGTTATTATAAACTTTCTTATTAGCTCTTATTAAAGGAGAGTTCCTGCCTTTCTTAATGGGATACAAAACCCGTTTCTGAGGGTAGTGTACGTCCAGCAAGAGCAGCAGGGTCAGGCTTTTGCTTTGACTGTTTTCTAGCAGTTGACTGCCTGCAGGATGGAGTCACTTTGGCCGACTAATGACTGACAGTGGCTCATTATGAGAAAATGCAAATAATTTTCTTTAAATGTGCCTTCTTGCAATCAAAAAGAAAACCTAATGTTCCTCTTCACACATGTAGATAGGTTGACTTAAAGGAATTTTAGGGAAAGAGGATATGAGGAACCTTCAAGAATTATTTAGAATATTTTCTGTATAAAAATAGAATGGGATTTCCTATTCTGTCAGAGTTCTTTAAAAAAATCCTAAATTTTTCTCATATTTTGTGTCCCCTTTGCTATGAAAGCAAAACAGAAAAAAACCCCAAAGTAAACCAGATCATCCTGATTTCCAGTAGCTTGCAAGGTGCTCGCTGCTGAGAACATCAAAGTGTGAAGGGCTCAGAATGTCACCAGTGGCCTTGCTACCCTACAGCTGTATCCACACACGCCCTTGCCTTCCTCCCCAGAGACATAGGCTTGGGTGTGCAGTTCGCAACACCGGGCCCAACACTGGTCCGTTGTCTTTAGCTCCCGTACAACCTCAGACAGAGTAATTTTTAACGCTGTCAGCATGCTAGCTCTTCAGGCTCCTTCCAGAATTTCTGTAAAAGCCAGGCATGCTGCAGGCAGAAAAGCTGCACCCGTTCTGCCGGTGGTACCGTCTGCCCTTCCCCCAGCCCTTAGATGTGGGCAATTCAAGTTTATCTCCCACCGACTCTGCCATAGACTTCTGTTATCTGGAAAAAGCCCCAGAGGCAGAAATCTTTAAAGGCATTGAAGTGCCTAACTCCCATCAGAATGAGGGATGTAGTTGTCTAAATACCGCTGATAATCTACAAAGTTGCTCACGATTTGTATAACAGAGATCACGTAAGTACCCACAGTCTGACACAGGCAACGCGCTGAAGTTTCCTTTACTACTGCTGGTGCTGCCGCTACTGCTGTTATTCTCTCTGTCTATATACATCTGTATACTCAAAAGTCCAAGTCAGGAGTTAGGAGTCCATGGGGAGAAGGAGCACAGTGAGAAAAGTTTCTGCTTATGAGATTTCACGGCCAAGAAACAGCTGAGAAACAAGAAGTACGTCTGAAACAGGAGTGGGAACAAGGGGGAGATTGTCATGAGCACAAGAGCACATTCAATACACGAGCCGCCCTCTTCTTTCAAGAGTCTTTCAGGCTTGACAACAGAAGTGAATTTGTAATGTTAAAAGTATGCTTCTCCTGCCCCTCTGATGACGGCTGGTCACTGGGTATCAGACGATGCCTACTGGAACATCTGTCACTAAGCCATGGAAAAACAAGGTAGCCCAGCTTCTTGGGTCTCTGTTGGGAATGGGTTAGAAATGGTAGAGGTCTCTTCTTTGCACCACCTATGTCTGTACATGTAGGACCTCCTCACGGCAAAATGTAAAGTGTATGTGTGAATCCAGAACCTTGGGAAACGGCCAGTCATCTGCTTTACACTGGATTCAGCCAGCAATGAAGTTACGATGTCCATCATTTTGGTGAGATGGATGAGGCTTATTAAGAGAGGAAATAGGCACAGCCCTAGCGATAGGATATACCAAATGAACACCTAAAAATAAACACTGTTTTTCCTGTTCCATGAAAGCCATTGTTGAAGTTGCCACAGAAATATTTTATAATTGCAAAACAAAAAAACAAACCAAGAGGTAACCTCCCTTTTACCTGCAATTTCTCGGAACAGTACCAACTTTTAAAACATTTTAGTGCATCTGAAATAATCCCAGTATCCTGATAGCAGCAAATTTGTAGCTGCTCATCATTAATATGACTTAAAAGAAAAAAAAGGCCACTCTTGCCAGTTCTAATTCAAACACCTTAAAATATGATTCACTGAAGGTGTCAGTTTGACTACTTTGTGCAGAGTAATTGTAAGGAGTTCATGTAAGAATTAAATGATGTTTCACACAGCATGAGTGACAGGGCCAGAAAATATGTTCTCTTGGTCAAGACATCAAAACTAGACCATCTGCAGATAGGCACATTATTCAAACCCTTCCACTGTGTAACAGGCTCCAGTGTTGGAAGTGCACTACATGTGAGCAGAGCAATTACGGAAACCTATTCTCCTATGTACCATGAGGTTCCCATGTTTCAGAAAGTGTGGGCCCTGCTCGATGCCTTTTCCATGACATTTTAATGCTTTAGCATGCTCAGGGATCATGCTGATGATTAATAAGGGCATGAATTCACACTAAAGCCTTTTCCTTAATTGTTTCTCATATGGATTCTCTCTACTCTACCTAGCTCCCATTCTTATGAAAACTAGCAATATCACAATATAATTACCTTTAAAGCCTATTCATTTGTATCCATTTTAATTCAAACTGGCCAACAGGCTCCAAAGGGAGGAGGAACCATTTTGTTGAAGTAGGAAGCAGGTAGGCGTACACATTGCTCATACAACTCTAATATCTTTACAAGACAATGCTAATTGCTTAGACTGTTTGCTGTTACAGAACTTCATTGCTCTACTTTAGAGAATTTCTTCCAGTTTCCAACCTAAATTAATTCCTAATGAGATTACATTATTCCAGTTTTATGCTGACTTTGTCTTTCAAGCTTAAATACTATTTACAGATATTTCTCCCTTGATAAATACTTAAGTCAGACACAGAATCAATTTTTTTTTTTTTTACCAGAGTTACCTCTTCTTACAGGACAGAAATGCCTCAATAAACAATCTTACACTCATCTCAGTTTTAATTTTGTTGAGTGTGTAAAGCTATCAAGCATTTTCATGGCAGTTTCACACTGATGGGTTGCGACCCTTCCAAGATTCTAAATAGACTTTTATTTCCCTTTGTCATTGCCAATGTATGATTACCAAGCTTATACCAGATATTTCTGAGGAATTTATGCAGAACAATAAATCAATGAGCTGTTCTGCTTCCTGATTCCAAGAAGTTGTGAGTTATATTGACTCACAGATTTTCTTAAGTTATTTTAAGCATTACACATAAACATATTCAGTTTTGAAATCTGGTTTTATTGGGGATTTTCTTCTTTCTCATACATATGTACACATAAATTTGTAATGTGAAAACAGCAACTGTAAGAAATGAAAACTAGTTCTGGTTCATCTTGCCAACTGAATAGATGGCTGCTGTCTGTAGAAAAAAAAAAGCAGAATATTGTAAGATAAACCAAAACAAAACACACTGCTGTTCCAGGAGATAAGCTTCTAAAAATGAAACTGAAATACTTTTCAGCCACGAAAATTGTCTAGTGTTTCATAAGACAACTGAAACAAAAAGCAAGGTGCTTGCAAAAATCCGGTCTATTCAAAAACAAATGGGAGGATCTGCAAGTAAATGCCTTGTTTTATGCTTCACAGGAAATCTACCTGTTTGCATTTCTGTCACTCCTCCAAGGTAAGGATCCTAAAGCTATTTCAAAAAAGAAACAGATGAACATGTGCAACATTTTGGAAATGAGAAACATCTCCTCCTTTCTGAACCAGTCTATTTTTCAGTGACCACACGTGCCAAGGGCATGAAAAGCCTTTCCAGCCCTGTCTGACTAGGATGGAGCGCTCCTTGTAAAAACTACAATGTGAAATATTTCTTCCTTCAGCCCTGCTAAGGAGAGAAATCTTTTAGTCACATACTTCTTCATGTTCCCCCAGTAACCCCACCGTTTTGGCTCCCACACAGGGCTCGATCTTATTGCCAAATATAGTTGTTTAATCCTACCTGTAATAACCTGGGAAATGTGAGTCATCCGTCCAGCAATGGCATGGGTCCAGCAAGCCCAGGCCTCTCAGGAGCAATGACTGAAGTCCAGGGGGGATCCCCTGGCATGTGTACAATGAGCAGACACCAATGTTTGGACAACTGAATTGTCCCTCAGGCTTCCTGCTTAACGTGTGTCAGGTATTTCCATCTTCTTTTCTAGCTAAGGCACTGCTGAATGCTTTTGAAATGTGCTGTAATTTAGTACCACTTAATACCTGGTATTTTCTAAGGAATTTACTTTCAAAGGCATTTAGGCCTAGATTTAGACTAAGTCCTTGTAATTGATGTTTTCTACTGTCTGCACACCTTTGAAGCCCTGGAGTGAGCCAACAGAAATCACAACCCACATGGACCAAAGGAGGCACCCAACCACAAACAGCACCAAGGGTTACAGACAGACTTCAGCAAATCCTGGTGGTATTGCTAACCTTTGAACTGGAAATACTGAGGAGATAGATGAGTTGAGTTGACTGAATAAAGGCAGTCTGGATCTAGAAACTATACAGTCATGTTTAGTTGATGTTATTTCTGAGCTAAAGCATCCTACTGCGTAGCAATCCATGGACTTGGCCTGGTTTCCACACGAAGGATCTACCTTCTCTTGTTTTGTGGAGACTTATTTTTTTTTCTGTATGTTCTCCTAAGCAAAGCTGGAATAGTAGTTAAGGCCTTTAGGCTGCCTATTCCATCAGACAAGTCTTGTTGAAGATGGTGAATACAACCTCTTCATCATCAACTAGAAACATACTTGAAAACATGAAAACTGAAATGCTTCCTGGACAATTTTTCTTTCTGAGAAAATGAGTTTAAAAGCTCTGGTTCTCCTGTCTTTTTTTTTTTTTGGTGCTGAAAACCTTCTTCTGCCAGTTTAGCATGCTGTGTGGCCAGCACAGTCAAGCTTTTCTAGAAATATCCATCCTGTACACATCTATGCTTTTACTCAGTGAAGTCAGCAACAATTCAAAAGAAGTTTTAAGTAAGTGACATTGATTTCTATTTTTGCTGAAAGCTAAATTTATTGCAACTTCTACTTCCCTACATAAACCCTTGATGCAGTTCCTTGTTGTAAAGGAGTACCATAACACCTAAGGTATTCCCAAATCTGTTGGAGTAGTGGTTGTATAAATGCTGGTTTTACACCAATAAACTGAACGAGGAACACTTTCCCCCCCCCC
>VXBA01010948.1:572183-593602 GCA_013399895.1 Serilophus lunatus | reverse complement strand
TTTAGCACTCTGTTACAGGGCTTGTCAATATTTTCTTATGCGAAGAGTACCCAACCTTTTAGCTGAAAAGACAGTTGCTAGTGGAGTTGTTACAGAGCTTGTCACTTAATTCAGCGAAAAGTTGGCTAAACTGCTTTTGTGTTTATTTTCCCCTGATTCATTTGACTTGCCTGCTTGAATGAAGAATGTGTGTGTTGTTCTGGCTCAGGTAGGGAAATTAAAATTACTCTGTGGTTTACTGTTTCCAGGATCAAAATTAACCCACAGGCAGTAGCTTAAGGAATTGTGGATGAAGTTTCCTTTTAGAAATTCAATCTGTGCTTCCCCTATTTATAAGCAGTTGCTTCCTTTTTATTCGGCTTTGGATAGTACTGTAGGTGGTTTGTTCTGCGTATTGACACACTCAGAAGCCACAGTCGCTTTGGTCACATTTTTTGGTTGTATTTGCAACTTCCTTTTACTTCAGAGAACAGAGACTTAATGATGTTTCCTCATCTCAGCCATCAGGACCCTTAAGTGTTCCCCCATAAATTAATCCCCACCTGCACCTTTTTTTTTTTTTCCTTTTGGCATCTTTCACTTCTATTGCACTGGGAAATGTGACAGTGTATAATTCAGTGTTTCATTTTCAGTTGGCACTCTTTGAGACCTGTATGTTTCATTCTGTTGAGCTTTGTTTTCCAATCATTTCCAAGAACTCATCTTGTTTGGTGTGAATTTGCAAGTCAGAGGCTGCTGATCTGAAAGGCCATTTCACTTTTCTCTCCTTCACAAGTGACCACTTCTTTGGTGACATTTTCCATATATTTCTTCTTCTTTCTTGTTGCTAGTGCTTTGTTTTTTATTTAATAGAGACTTCTAACTGCTTCTTTATCTATAAGGGGTAATGCTTCCTTTTATTTTTTTCTCCTTCTTTCACACTGTCCTTATTTATCTAGACTTAATTTATACTTCCTGAGAAATCAACAATTATTACTGAAGCAGCTGAAAGGGGATTGACATCTTCCTAAATTTTTGGGAAGAAAAAAAAGGAAAAAAAAAAAGAAAATGTAAATGTTTTTCTGTGCAATTAAAAAAAAAAAGAAGTCTGCCATGGGACATAGAAAATAGAGTCCATGCCACAGACACTTCTCCAGAACACAGGAATACATCATTTTGTGGTTTTCTACTAGATGTTTCCAGCTACTCTTTACAAAAAGAAAACATGAAGTATGTTAACAAACACAGTGACCATGGGCACAATGGCATAAAAATAATAGTAACATGATTGCTAAAGAATTGGAGGTAGTCATTAACTAATCACTGAGAAAGAAAGATAAAACTAGCACCAGAATCAAAGAATGTTACAGGAACTAATATTGTAGAAGCAGGAAAAAATTAAAAAAGTTCAAAAATCAACTGATTTGATGATTTGACAATTAATAGCAAGCAGATGGACCAAGCTTTTGTCAGTATATTTTTCTAAGAAAAAATATGGACAATACCTAAAAATCTTTTTCTTCTCCTTAGACAACTGCTAGAAAGAACTAAGAAAGGAGTCATAGTTTTTGATTCCAAAGCCAAACTTTTCATTTAGCCCACTGCAGTTAATAACACACCTCTGAGCACTGTGAATAGAACTTCCAGAACACATTACCAACAAAGGACCAGAGAAAATTTAGAAAAATTATCAAGACTTACACGAATGCAGTTTATTTAAATACTTGCTTGCTTCCTGCCATTTATCTCATCTTTCTTTTTTTTCAAATAAAAAGGTTAAGAACAAAAGCTATTTACCCCTTTTCAGCCAAGAAAGACTGGAGACACCCACAGATCCATGTTGCTGTTGAATCACCTTTGCTAACATAGCCTGACTTTCTTATTCAACATGATTTTATTCACCTAGTCAGAACTATAGCCATTCTTGGAAGACAAAACACAACTCCTTTGTCTTATAACTAAAACAAGTTATGGTAAGCTCAGATTTCAGTAAAACTAAAAGTTTATAAAAAAATTATCTCATCCTCTCTGTTCCAGGTTGACTCAAGTGCATCATAAAGTAATGGTGGATATTCCTGTGGGTCCATGGACTTCAATGGAGGAGCTGGGAGAATCTCCAGAGAGCACAAGAAGTGGCTGCATAGAGAAGAAAACAATCATTACATTACAAGCTTCCGTATCCTCGCAGGATCTTGGCAATAACCAAGCTGTTCTATGTCAAATGCTTATTCAGGAAAGAAACAAGTGCACTAGAGCTTTTGTCAAACACATATAATTTGCAGCAATGTATATGAAAACATATTCTTATGGAGATCTATTCCATTATTAAGTTTCATGTGCTTTGAGAATAAAGAAGACCGGAAGCAGGATGGATTCAAATCATCATGGGGTCTCTCTTGCACAAGAAAGAGAAAATATCATTAATGCAGTGATAGTGGTCAGTATCACAATCATACTTGGACCAGGAGAAAAGTGAGATCTCAAATCTAAAGCCTCCATCTGGACACTCCGAGAATGCAGAGAAAATTGTCATCTTGCTATACAGGGTTAATGTGGCGAGGGAATGAATATGCCTATCACAGCCAGAATTTCCACCAGTAATGTTGGACACTCCTAATTATAAATGATGAACTAGAAGTATATTAAGTGGGTCTGATTTTCAGAAATCAGCAGGGTCTGAAATTCAATACTTTTGGAGACTGGCATGTAAGCTGTCCACAAAATTAGGCAACAAAATCATCTCTGAAGATTGCTAAATGTATTGGCTACCTCACCACTTCTTGACTAACAGTGACAGTGATTACTGTAACGTCAGGAGATAGGACTGCAATGCTGGGAAAAGCTGTAAATGACAGAGATACTGATGACAGCAGGGAAACTGTTAAATTAATGAGGATGAAACTTGAGGAGACGTGTAAAAATTTCTCCATTCCAGCCCACACAGTAACCAGCCCTTCCCACTCCTGCTACTGAAAGCAGTAATTTCTTGATTTCACACCTTCA
Source organism: Serilophus lunatus (assembly GCA_013399895.1). Classification (NCBI taxonomy): domain Eukaryota; kingdom Metazoa; phylum Chordata; class Aves; order Passeriformes; family Eurylaimidae; genus Serilophus; species Serilophus lunatus. Next base: position 590,620 of record VXBA01010948.1, on the reverse strand, counting down.
GGCTATTAACAAAACAAATAAAAACAAAATAACACAAGAATGAAAATGGAGTGTGCGTGTTTATCAAGGGATTTTAGAGGATTTTGTTTCCCTGGTCAACCGTCAGGTACATCATATGTAGTCTCTCTGCACTCAACCACTGACCCTGCACTCTCCAGCCCTGTCCAGTGATATGATCCAGCCCACTGAGTGCAGAAGCTCCTTGCAGCAAGCTCCATCTACAGCTATTGTTCAGAACTAGTGAGATGTGATCCTCTCTTCTATAATATGGATGCAAAAGCACAATATTTCTCTAACCCTACTGAAACCATTTTTTCATTTTGATTTTTTTCCTCCTGTACTGCTGATCTAAAGGCAGAGCAGAAACATTTCTATTAGATGCAAAAAGTATGTTTGTGAGAGGAAATTGAGAAAAATATTCTTAAAAAGTTGCAGTATCTCCTGGTGACCATTTTTGCAATTGAATTCATTTATTATTTCCTATTCCATATGACTTCACACTCTATTCCCTTTTGCTTTAGATAGTCTAACTTTCTGTTCAAGGTCTATCTGCCTATGATGATTGTGTCTTTCTATATGCTCTGTAATACCTCTGTAAAATTGTGTGGCATGTCTGTGAAGACTTTGGGAAATCTTTAGCAACTTTATCTTTACATTTCTTTTCCCATTGAAACCCATCCATCCAAAGCCTTCCAAAGCAGCAGTGCAATCCACAGTAGTATACCATGATTTGAAACACAAATTTACCATAACAGTGTTTTTGTTCTTCAGAACAGAAAGCAGAGGCACTGCCTACTTTGTAGCCTGATCAAGCAATTAATATGGAGTATATATTACTCTTTCTGCTTGTGCACTCTGCAGGTCTTGGACAAAACCCTATCATAGTGACACAGGATAAAAAGCTCGTACTGAAGTTCTTGTCTTAGCATGAAAACATATTTCCTTCATTCTAAAAGTGTTAAGAACTGACATTGTTAAATGAAGTTAATGGAAGGTACAAATATTCTGCCTCCTTTGAAACAACAGGACAGAGTTACCCACTGAGTTGTCTGGTTTTAGATATCTATGGCTGAAGCAATTTTAAACAGTATGTGTTTTGGGGGGTCAGAATGCAAAGAAGGTAAGCCAAAAGGAAGTGGTGACTGAAGCAAGAGGTAGGATATAACCTCAGAATAAAAGGGATCAGCACAGCATATTTTTAGATGCTTCTGAATGGGGCCCAAAAAGAATAAAACTGTGCAATCAAGGACACTGCTTCCCCTCCCAATCACACACATGCTTTCTATATTTTATCTAATCATTCACAGTTATGGAGTCATTTCCTTAGTTCTGAGGCAATCACATTTGGATTTGAAAATGTGTAAGTAATGCATTAATTTGATACTATAAAAACTTGCATCAGAATTCCTTGACCAATATATTTAGCACTATAAATATGGTATCTTTGTCTCAGTCCCTTCACAGTTTTCTACCTGGTATGTTTTTCAAGGATGCACATTAGCTTAGAAAAGAGAATAGATTTTAAATTATCCCTAAACTGATAATGAATCTTACCATGACTTCATTGTCACATTAAGGAATGTATTTCAAGACAAATAAAAGGAATCTTGATTAATTCTATTGATTCTGAGAAAAGGCCTCTAGAAAGAGGAGTGGGTGTCTGAATAAAATCCCACAAAACAGAATTTATGACATAAAGGTAAATGCATTGACAAGTTAAATGAAAATTCAGTGTGTTATCACTGAGTCACATATTGACAAGCATATCTGCTGACACAAAACATAGAAAATACCAAAAGAATATAACATAATGACAAGTAAGCCCTTACAGAAGCAGCAAAATGGATTTAAAATCATTACACATACAGGGTAAAATCAGGTAACACCCACACACTGACATTCACACTCTCATTAAAACAGACAGAAACAAAAAAGCCATTTAAAAGCAGCTACTTGTGGACTGAAGTGTAACAAGCAGATATTGTTGTATTTTGTATTAGTATTAATATCTGAAACTCCACCTTGTTTGAAAAATCAGTATAGTTTTGAATGGCTGCCCTCGGTATGACTGATAATGCCAACTGAACATATGTTTTAGCAGTACAGGCACTACAGTAATATATATATATGGAGACATGATGATTGTTATTTCACATTTAAAAGTCACTATGCCCTAGGGCACAATTAACAGGCAATAAATTCCTACATGCTACTGAAGTTTAGAGATTAGTGTTTTCCAGTCAAAGCATGGAAACACATTTACACCTAATAAAATAAGGCTAATTAGCTGTTTAAATAATAGGAAATGTCAGTCAGGGGCCACAAAAGGCTATGAACAATAACTAAACCAATCCCCCAAAACTGAACATTTGTGTTTAAAGGCAGATATTAAGCATCTAAAAGAGCCTTAATTGTTTGTCAAGTCATCCAAAAGAGAAAGGGCTTTCTTTAAATGGTGAAAATAACAGTTAGTGGTAGAAATTCACTGAAGTGTAGTAGGGCATGTCACTCCAATCTGTGTGCTTCTTCATGGGTTGATTTAGGAAAATCTTGTACATACTGGACAGAAATTCAGTGAGAATTTGGAGCACAGGAGGACATGCTTTGGCCTTGTTCAGTTGTGGTATTGCAGGTGAATCAAAGAGTATGTCTGAAACCCAAAGCAACTGTGTTTGGCTGTATGCCCTCACAGCCCTGTCTGTCTTTCCTAAGGAATCGAGGGCAGAGCAAGAGATTAGACGGCTATGAAGCCTTGCTCTAACATGAAGTCAGGATGCAGGTATGCATACTCCCAGACCTCTAAGCAGGAAAAGCCCAAGCCTCTCATTCAGTAAAACAAAACCCAAACTGGTTTGGATTTAGGACTATATATGCTTTCTGGAAAGTTAGGTGATGAAAGAAGGAGCTGGACAATAGCATCAGTATGATATGCCACTCAAACAAACAAGTGAGTTCTCTGTACCCGTGACTGGAGCCATTGCTTTTTCATGGCAAGATAAGAATAGAGGCAGAAGCAGGACCTCTATACATTAAAACAGGCCAGAAATCTCCCTTTGGTAGCGATCAAGGATCAAAAACTGTATTCTAGCTACTGCTAATGTTCAAATTTGTATACTCAGATATCTAAGTAGTTTTTTAAAAACACTGTATTTTTTTCTGTTCATCTTAACAGCTTTCCATTCTGTTCAGTTCCCATTCTGTTTTCTCTTATTTTTTCATAGCTTTGAATTACACCGGGGTTGAAGGATGGTGTTAGGTAATAGGTTGGACTCTATGATCTCACTGGTCTTTTCCAACCTTGTTAATTCTGTGATTCTGTGATTATTCAGCACCTATATAAAGCAACTAATAGCAGTATTGCTGAAAAATGTCATGCTTTGGTCTTCTACTCAGTGCTTAAAATCTAACAAAATTAAGCTGTATCACTCAAAATTGAAACTACATCATGAAGACATGCTTTTTGCTGGTGTGAATCCCCAAATATAAAACAGGTACAACAAAAGTTGATTTTTGTCTGAGATACTTGAGTTTGCCAAAATTCCACTGAGCACATCCCTCACCCAAAAAATTCAGCACCTTTCAAAAATGTTAATGAGAAAAATTTGCTGCTCAACTGGACATTTGGAAGACCTATTTTAAAATTATATATAGCAATAAGCAGTGAAAAACTAATGAATAAAACATCAAATGTAGTTTTGAAACCAAAAAGGTATTTGAATCAAAGTTCAAAGGCAGTCAGTGCTTGGTGAATATGCAGAATTTTCCCATTTCTTGTTCATGGCAGGAGTCAGCCCTCAGGCAATGAGCAGAAATTATCTCACATGGTTATAAATATAAGCAGGACGTGCTTAGTGCTTGTGATGTATGCTCACTCTTCTATATTGCCTGATCTGCATCAGTGTTCCTGTGCAGCACCAAATGATAACCATGCACTGAATCAATAAGGGCATAGCCAGCAGACCGAGGTAAGTGGTTTCCCCCTCTGTTCAGCATTTATGAGATAAATCCAAACAACTGTGTCCAGTTTGGGGATCTTCAGTACAAAGACAGCCTAGAGCAACACTAGTAGAAAAGCTACCAAAATGTTTAAGGGAATTGAGTAAATGGATGCAGGTAAGAGATCTGAGTTCATTCAGCTTGGAGAACAGCCGGCAAAGGCGGGATCTGATCGCTGTCTACAACTAATTGATGGGTGCTAATAGAAAACAGATTCTTCTCGAAGAGGCAAGTTAAGCTGAGGAGCTGTTATTAGATAGAAGGAAAAAAAAGTCTTCCCAATGAGGTGCTCAGGTGGGCAAAGAGGCTGCTGCAGAATCCTGTTCCTCAGAAATAATCAATGCTCTGAGCAACATAGTGTAATTTCAAAGCTGACCCTGTTTGAAGTTGGGGAGTGGGTTTAGGCCAGATGAGGTCCTAAGACTCCTTCAATTTAAATTATTATATGATTATATGATTTACAGGATCATGAAAGGAACACAATGTGGGAAGACACATGATGAAGTCCAGTTCAGTTTAAGTAGAATTTAAGCATGTATTTGAATTATTGCTGAAACACAATCAAGAAATGAATATAGTTGTGTGATGCAGAGAGAGAAAGTGACTATATACAGCTTCCAAATTGTTTGATAAGTGGAAGGATGTTCTCTCGAGCCTGCCGGATTGGAACCAAGGAGATACTTGTCATTTCCAACATTTCTTACAGTCTTCTCTGTAATTTGGGACAAATATCTTAATCTCACTATAAATCAGATGCTGACTTATTAAGGAACAGGATAAATCCACTATTGCTTAGATATTTGTAAATCTTCCAAATTATACTAAAAGAAAGTTCACAAGTGGATTCCAACAGGGCAAATGAGAGGATGAATCTCTTTAAGTTCTGAATACTTGTCTTATTGCAAGACAAACTGTGCCATAAAAGCATCATTGAGAGTAAAGCAAGGAGGTTTAGTACCAGGGTAAGCACCTATTCTGTAGACATCTGCATTTGGTTAGAAGAATCTCTTCCAGGAAGGTACAATCCAAAACTGCTTCCTCAAGCCTTCAAATGTAGCATTGATCAGAACAGAATAAAAAGTAGGATGGATGATTCTTTTCTTCAGTGTCTTAATAATTGCACTTGGTGAGGGGTTTTTTTGAGCACTGTTGCCAACAATATATTGGCAAAAACACTTTGTAATCTCTGTATTAGAAAAAAAAAAAAGATTATTAAAATCATAAAGCTGTCTCAATGACTTCCAAGGAATGGACTTCAGGATGAAAAACAAATGGTTCAAATTAGACTTGGGTTAAATATGAATAATGCTTGGGAAAAATGTCTTTGGAATTGTCCTAGGAAAAGCACATTTACTGCTTACGAACACAGAGATCTTTGCTAGTTCTTTAAACAGCACAAATCCCTAGTATTCTTCCATTTCCACTGAACTCTGTGAATGCCAAAATCACCGCAAAAAAGAGATATGACTTCTTTCATATGCCATTTAGTAGGCACTATGTCATGTGTTTCCGGTGGTGGTTTGTCTGCCTGAGTTTTCCACACATCCCAATGTGATTATTCTCCAGTTAAGTCAGTAGGTGAAGCAATATATAAGAGAAGAAAAAGTGAAACTCTACCCACGAGCCTGAATTTAGCAAAAGAAAAAATCCATTTAGAGCAAAACTGCTCCCCCAATTACTGTATTATTGATACAAATGTAAGGAGTTGTTGCAAAGTGAATTAATTTACCAATTTAAATGCTGCCAAGATTACTTTTCTAGCCATGCTTCTAGAAAGGCTCATCTCAGCTCTCTCTTCTGTTACCTTACACTTTGACATTATTCCTGGAATTACATTTAGCCTGACTTAATTAGTTAGCATAGAGATGATCATACAATCATTTAGGCTGGAAAGGACGTTTTATAATTGAGTCTAATCGTTAACCCAGCACTGCAAAATCCACCACTAAATCATCTCTCCAAGTGCCATCAACACATTTTTTTAATACTTCCACATATGGTGACTCAACCATTTCCCTGGCCAGCCTTTTCCCTGTTTGGCAAGCCTTTCAGTGAAGAAATTTATTCTAATATTCCATTTAAACCTCTCCTGTCATCCAGCTTGAGGCCACTTTCTCTCATCCTGTTTCTTGTTACCTGGAAGAAGAGACCAGCCTCTACCTGGCTACAACCTCCTTTCAGGTAGTTGTAAAGAGTGGTCCCATCCTAAGCCTCCTCTTCTCCAGGCTAAATACCCCCAGCTCCCTTAGTCATGCCTCACAAGACTTGTGCTGCAGACCCTTTACCAACTTTGTTGCCCTTCCCTGGACATGCTCCAGCATCTCAATGTCCTTCCTTAATTGAGGAGCCCAAAACTGAACACAGGACTTGAGGTGTGGCCTCACCAGTGCCAAGTACCTGGGGAGAATCACTTCTCTATTCTTGCTGGCCACACTACTGCTGATTCAGGCCAGGATGTCTCTGGCTTTATTGGTCACCTGGGCACACTCCTGGCTCATGTCCAGCCAGCTGTTGACCAGAACCCTCAGGTCCTTTTCCACCGGGCATCTTTCCATCTGCTCTTTCCCAAGCCTGCACCACTGCCTGGGGTTGTTGTGACAAAAGCCCAGGACCCGGCACTTGGCCTTGTTGAACCTCAAATAATAGGTCTTGGCCCATCAGTCTGGCCAGTCTAGATCCTTCCTAACCATGATGCATATATCTTCTACACAGACTTACATTCTTATAAGCACATGTCTGTATTCCCAAAAGCATTTTAAAGCCACACCACTCAGCTTTAAAACAAGAAATAATTAAAGGTTATAGGGCTGATCTACAACCTTCACCTCTTGACTTTTCCTAAGTTTGGACTATAAACATCTTAAAGTAAAAATGATCTTTTCATTCTATGTACATCTTCATCACCTTTGTTCTATATTGCAATGACTGCATTATTTTGACTAACAGAAATAACTAGTGGGGTTTTTTTAACAGCAGAAAACCTTCATGGGAAGAAAATGACTTCTAGTTTAAGAAACCAGCAAAATCTATGTATTCAAGGATAAGTAAAATCCAGGACACAAAATTATCACAATGAACTGTCACTGATGGCAGATTTTAATGACTAGGTGTAATTCAAAATGCTTAAAACTCATACAGATTGGCTCTCAGGGAAATCATAGGATATATCCAAGCAGGTAAGAACAACAAATATATCACTGTAGCTTTTCACCAGATTCTGGGCTGCTAAAAGTTCTTGGGCAATCCCATTGAACCAGTGTGTGTGAAGTATGTGGGCTTCCTTATGCTGCTGCCTGGTTTCCTCCCTTGAGAACAATGCCATGAATGGGACTGGGAGGCCAGGAGAGCATCCAGCCCTGCAGGACAGCTATTCACCCTGCTCCAGCCAGAAGCCTCTCAGCATTTCCACTCTTTCACACGAGTACCAACTTCAGACAGGGATGACATCATTTTAACCACTTTTCTCACATTTAAAAAAGTCAAAATTAGTCAAAACAAAAACAGCAACCATGTGTGCTCAGGGATGTGAGCGGAGAAATAAGGATAAACAAATCTGCTGTCTTGCATATCCTACCAGCAGTTCGTCTCAGCATGATCCTTAAAAACAGCAGGGTGCCTAGCCTCAGCTTTTATCAAATAACATTTATAGGACACCCAACATTCCCTACCAGTGGACCACAAAGAATCAACAGGGAATTAATAGGCTGTCCTTTATTTTTGAAATGTTAGGGTCCAGCTTACTCAAAAACCCGTATGATGTATTTTATTTTGATTTGTTGTGTTTTATAGCATGGGAAAGAATGGATGAGCAGTGACCCATACAGGCTTACTTATGAAAAAATATGGTTCATCTTACAGGCACATTTATGAAAAACAACTTTGTGTAATGACAAGTACCATCCAAATCCCAGTTCTGTATCTGCATGGACACAAGGAGTGTGCTGTAAAATCTGTTTCAAGGGAATGTCAGTTTTCCAGTATAGGAAGAGGGAAGGCATGCTCTAGTATGTCTAGACAGATGTGTTTAGGGGTGTTGTCCCTAGACAGCAGAGGATATATGGCCTTTAAAGACGACAAAGATTGGCTTTGCTATAAAAGAACAAGCCACTTCCTGTAGAGGAAGATACACTGATTTTTTAGGAAAATGCAGACACATTGTGAGCTCCATGGAACAGTGATCTAGAGAGGAAGGAAAAGGTCTAAACATTACCTACCTATAAACTTTGTAATTAAGGCTCATAGCCTGTTATAAATGACTCCTTATACAATCTTCACCTAGATGACAAGAAGCAAATACTTTATTTTATGTCTTTATTGTTTTCCTCTTCTGCTTCTCTCCTGCTTGAGAAGAAAAAACAACTTGTAAAATACACCTGTAATATGGATTTCACTACTGGTAAGGTGGAAAGCCAAAGTGGAATATGCATTGCAAGAGAAGAAAAAGGCTCTGAGATCAGGAAAAGATAAAGAAAATAGGAGACTACAGAGATAACCTGATAACGTAAAGTGATTTCCTGATGAGGTGCCCATGCTTAGACACTGACTCCCTGTACTCCCAAGGCTTCAAGGAAAAGCTGGCACTGTTACGTTCACAGAAAATATATGTTTTCCAAAATTTGATAAGATTTTGCAAGTCAGCAAGTTATATTTTGCTACAGGAAAATTCAGAAAAGCAAGAAAAATATGTGAGAAGGAGACAATGGAAAACTGTTCTTCAGCTTTCTATTTCATTAAGTAAGCACATAACATCCTTCCTTTGGCTACAAGACAGCTATGTTTTTTAATATTTTATTGTGAATAAGCACAGATGGAGGTTCAAGTTCTCTTCCATCATTCTCACTGTGGCTTTTAACTTCTCAATGAATGTATTGAGTTACATTTCTTTCTCCATAATTTTCCAAATGATAGAACTATTTTAGCAGTATTACAAAGACTAATGTATTATCATAATTCAGTAACTTGTTGTTTTAAAATGCTAGGAAAGGAAGTGGGGACAGACGTCAAATCCTTTGAACAGAGAAATCATCCTGAAATCTACTCTTCTCTTTCTAATCGCCTAGCATTCACCTCTTATTATGTTCAAATATACCAGACAGTGGTTAATGGTAGATAAGCATATCTAGAATGAGGGCCAAACACATCATTTCATGCTCCTTATCTCTGTAATCTTCCTTCAGAGGAATTCTCTTTTTCTTCTGAAATCTGGGGCAACATTTCGGGAAATCGCCATGATACCAAACACAGTAAGTTATCAGTCCCCACAACATGTGTGAGTTGCTCCTGGAAGCAGAGCAGATGAAGATATTGACTAAGAGCAGATTTTTTTCTGTCATATCTGTCATTAGACTAAAGAAAGCATGAGCTCATGGCACACTGGGTATGAAATGACAGATGAATAACTTCACAAGGCTTTAAGGAAAAGTGCCAGAAAAAACATGGGAAAATGTGGCATTGAAGCAGAATAGTAGACTAATGCACTAGCCTCTCATTCTCAGACTAGTAAGAACCTAGCCAAGATCATTAATGAATGAATTGGTGGTCCCCAGTTATTGGACCTTCAGGAACATATCTCAAAGAATGAGTGTAATTTTCAGTCTGTTTTTGAAAATCATCCAGGAAAGTGCGGAAGCACATGTTTTAGGCTGGATCTGAGCACTGCTTCAAGGAATAAACAAAATGTGTTGGCAGGCTGAGCTAAATGAGAGTAATGTAAAATGCTAAGTACACCTGATGTCTACAATCTTTAATTAAAGAGTGGAAAAATGCTGATCTGTAGAGCTTTGGAAACACATTGGATATATTTTGTTTTAAGAATTTTTGGGGCCAACATTGGCATAGTGGATGGTGAGGCCAGATGCTTTAATCTTGTGTTAATAAATGTATGTGAGGCCTGGTTCTTTAATCTTGTATTCATAAGATGTGTGTGAAATAAGACAGAATAGAAGCATATTCAAAAATACCTCCCATTCTTAGGGAGAGAATAGTTGAAACACCTTACTGCCCAATCTCAATGCTACTTCTCAGCATATATTGAAAAAGTTGTTTCTCTTGGACACTGTGCAGATCCACATGTCCCCTCTCAACTATCAAAAGAAAAATCTGATCTCCTTTAGCCAAATCTTGTGCATTGAGCAGCTACAATACAGCACATCACTTAGGGTATGATCCTTATTTATGCTCTTTAGACAGAAATATCCCAGAGGAGAAGGCTCCAGACACTCTTCCTTCCTCTCTTTTTCAAAGGATTTTTTTCATCTTTTCAGAATAGTCAGCATGCTATTCCCAAACAGAAGACAAAAGCTATAGCTTTTACTGCAATCAGGTTTAGTAGGAATCTAGAGGGAAAATCAAATTTGGAAAAAATAATAATCATAATTTTAATGCAGATATAGCGGTTCTTGAAATCTGCTGCAGAGCCCCAATACTGAGTATTCCTCCTTAGTTTTCAATCAGAATGAAAAGGAACTACATTGCAACATGACTGAATGGTAATTTTGAAGAAATTGATAGAATTGGAAATGTCTATTTCCAAAGTGGCAGAAAATTTTTAGAAGATGAATAGCTTAAATTTCATCATTTAGGTAATTTTCATCCTCCAATTCTCATAGAATCAGGAATACAATCAAAATCTTTCAATAAGGATTTTCAATAAATCTTACAAATACTGGTTTTATCTGTTGGCTGGTGGTTTGCCTAGAAGCTGCATTTAGGGAAGAGTGAGAAAGAGTATTTTAAATAACAATAGAGCAAATAATCTGCTTATAGCAATTGCATAATTTTGCAATAAAGTTTGTGGGAGAGTGTAATTAGGTATTGGGTACTTGGAAAATAACATAGACTGAAAAACCCCACAGTTTTCTAAGAGGAGGCTGTGTCAAAGCACTATGAGATCCTTCCTTGACTGCCAAAAGAAGGCTTTGGAAATACTAAAGTACAGCTCTCTTCTAGCATAATTTTAGTTTAGTATTTGATACAGTACAATACAATATTTGAAAAATATTGTTTAAGTTATAGAAGCAGGAGTTAATGGTAGAATTGAAATTTGAATAACATATTACTCAGAGAGAAGACTACAGTGAAGTTCCTTAGAATGTGATGGTTCAGCAGATATTGTAATTCCTTGGGAACTGCTTTTACCATCATTCTTATTTAGTATTTCCGTAACTGATGGTGCCTCAATAAATAGAAATGTGTTAATTAAAATTAATGGCAGCCCAGAAAGTCATGACTTCTCAAACCAGAGGAACATCAGACTAATCGCACATGAATCACATGAGAACAATAGAAATGTAACATAATAAAAGATCTTTGACTAGAGATTGAAAGCAAGACTTTCCACAGCAAACTAAGTGCTTGCCAGGCAAAGATCTGCAGTGAAGATAAAGCCTGACAGTATCCTATGAAGCACCACTGTGAACTAACTGTAAAAAAAAAAGAAAATGTGATCCTAAACTTCATGGGAAGAATTGTATTTCTGTAGCTGTGTAGGCATGATGTGATTTCATCTGAAGCACTCTATGAAAATTTGACTACTCCTGTGCAATGCGAAATTGGAGCATGTTCTGGGAAGGGTTGCTGGGATTATCAAAGGAACAGATACTCTGAAGTTTTCATGTCCTCTTCATGGAAGAAGAGCCATGTGAGCTAACAGCCACCAGAACAAATAGGTATAAACTTGCTTTGAATGATTTCTGTCCAGACATGATGTTTTCATGATCAGAATAATGAGGTTCAAGAACAACTTCCCAGAATAAGAGCAGACAGGGAAAAAAGAAGAAGTATGCGATCCAATTAACTTAATATTCAAGATTATTAAGATTTTATGAAAATAACTATGTAGCACAGTTCTTTGTAACAGCAGTGGACAGGACTCAGTGAGCCAAGAGAAGCCCTTGAATCCAAATGTGGTCCTATGTCAAACTCCCTGCCCCTCCTCATCTCCCTTGAGCCTGCATATTACTTTGATCTGCCCACTCAGATCCTTCACCATGAAGGTATTCACACAAATTTACTCTCAGAGGAGGATATGACAGTCTGTCTTGAAATGTCCACTGTATATATTTCCCAAACACTGTTTGCTTCTTTGAATAAATGGCTTGGGGTTTGTTTTTCCGGTAATCTTTAACAACTTAAAAAACTCCTTCAGAAGACGAAACCACACAAGTTTTCACAGTTAATTTGCATCTTCTTTGTTCCAGTCTAAATCTAATGATTTTTTCTTTTCTTTTTTTTTTTTTTTCTTTTTAAATATGGAAGTTCACTCTGAAGATAATCCACAATCTTCCTTTGAAAAAATGGAGCTAAAAATAGAGATTTTGCCTGGTATCATTACCTTGTTTCCTTTCTCTTTAGTTTTAGTTCAATATGTTAAATACAGAACTTTCTACAACACAGTATTTTACATGCTTTAATAACTTTGTACAAAACAGCTTGTATTGGCTCTCTGCTGCAACATTCTTTCTCAATAAGTGTAGAGCTGCCCCTCTTTGAAGCCAATGACAGCTTCTGTCACAAGCATGATGCTATATAAACTGTACAGGAAATCTCATTGTAACAAAGTTCCAGCAACACACATTCAGCATCTTTGAGCAATAAACTGGAGCACAGGAACATGATTTAAGCTGTTAGTATGACACATATAGCAAAAAAGTATTTCATGTCATAAAACAGGTAGTTGGAAAGACTCAGAATTAAGAGATGCAATACAAAGAGGAAAAGAAGCCCATTGTGTGGAAAACCTGCAGTAAGGAAATATGAATAAAATCATCCATAGAAAATGTACTATCATAGTTTCAAAAAAAAAAAAAAAAAAAAAACCAAAACAAAAACCAGAAATAAAATTCTCAATACAATATCTTCTCATAAAAACAACTGCCAACACCCTTTACAATATAATAGCACTCCATGTAATAAGAACTTCTCCTGAAGAAGCACTTTAACAGTTCTCCAGTACAAAACCAAGGTTGCTCTTTCTCCTGCCTTCAGTGAGCTCCACTCTGTGGGATCATCACACTCCTGTGGAACCCTCTGAAAGTCAAGCAAGCTCTCTTACCAGTGTCACAGCTTGCACACAAACTTACTCTAAGCTGTGACCTGTGTTTACCTACAAGCAAGCAAACTGCAGTTTTCTGTCAGAAATGAGTCATCAGATTTAAACCTAAGTCCAAGGTTGGACAATGATCGAGAGTCTCTAGACCTACTTCTGACTTTGCTGTCTAAACCTAGGCGCAGCTGGCTCACATCCTGAGGAGTCCAACATATAATTGCCTTTGAAGATTTGAGCCTTAACTATTTCTAATCCAGCCTCCACCGTGCCCTCTGTGTCTAATTCTTGAATAGCACATTGTGGTAGGATCAGAAAGTTGGTCAAGATTTTGGTTTTAAAATGACAGAAAATGCACATGAGACAAAATTCTCTGTTGACAGTTTCTTAAAGGGAAAAATTACTTTTAGTGATGCAATTTTGCCGAAAATGCCTATTTTCTGTGTAAAATACCAACTTTTCAGTTTGGTGATTATGGGCTCATTAATTTTATTTAGCTGTAAGAGGAAATTAAGGTGACTTTCTAATTATCTTGCTGCTTAATGGATACAGTTATGAGTCAGATCAGTCTCGAACTCCCATTTTGCTGCCAGGCATTTTGGCAAACTATTAGGTGATTTTTTTCCCCCCCTGCACAGTAGCAGGAATGGGAAGTAATGTTCCATTCAATTCTTTCAGCTGTGACTACTATTAATTATATTCAAGGTTTCCCTTAGGAAGACACTCTTACAGGAAATGTGCTCTTAGTCTCACCTATATTTGCAGAGCGCTTGTGCTTTTGGGAGGCCAATCACTCCAGGCTAAGGGGAAAGACAAAAATGTTTTCCTGTGAATTCTCATGAGGGACCTGGTTTGAGATCTCAGCAATGAGGTTCTGACTATGTAAACACTGGCTAGATTAAACTTTGGACTCAGGCTGAAGGATCATTTTAAGATTAATATTGTCACAATAAGGCAGTAGAGTTATTTTTCCCTTATCAGGGAAGTATGCCTACCAGTATTCCACTCAGTATTGCTCATGTACCTTCAGCCGTTGCATATACCTTGTTTTCCATCTTTCGACCTTGTCTTTTCGTAATTCTCACAGCGTTACGAGTGAAGAAAAAAGTATTCTCAACCAGCTACGAGCATCTGAGTGAGCAGGAGCAGCAGCGGCTGCCGAGGAAGGCAGACGTAGAGAGTTCGGATGCTGAGCATCCCCTAGTGACCGGCTCTCTCACTGCAGCCTCCTGCTTTTCTGTGTCTGCTCAAAGAGCGCAGACAAGTCCGGATTCGCAGAGTACAAACAACGGATTAGTACAAATAAAGTAGTCCTAGACTTACAAAAGCACTGACAAGCTACAAAATAAGTCATCACTTCAAGACAAGGACTCTTTTTTAATCAAAGCACATCACTTGGATTAAGAAATAACTAGCATCCCTTATTTGGCTTACCAAAAAAGGAACTGAAGACATATCTACAGATAGACCATCTTTTAATTTAAAATTTACTAATGACTTATAAATTAAATAATTAAATGAGGGATTGTTAGTATTATCTCCTCACTAGATGCTACAGCACATTAAAAAACATTTCATATAGAGATACCAAAGAACTCTTTTTGGTCATCTATTGACTGCTTGCTGCTTTTGAATGATGGGGATGAGGAAGTTTTGATTCAAGAAAACCCTACGAACTGTAGAGTTTGCTGGTAAACAAACAGGAAAAAAATAATCTGCTTTGGTAATATGTGGGATTTTTTTTTTTTTTTGTCCCCCTGCAACAGTAACTTTTTTTCTAAATACTTTCACCAGCTTCAGGAAAGGGTGGGTTAGAGTCAGGGGTTTCCTGAGCCTTTTCAGAACATGGTTTTAACGTAGCCATGTGTTCAGAGGAGCCCCTAGAGAGTCTTGTTTTGGAACACTCTGACGCCTACGCGGTATTATCTTTGCTACGTTTTGCAGTTTTGTGTGAAATTTATTTTTAATCTTTAACAAAACATGTCCCTGTTTATCTTAAATTCAGAAAAGGTTTAATAATGTAAAACAAAATAACTTTTTAAATAATTAGATTTACAATGAATGCCAAAACACAAAAGTATAAAGCAAGTTAACAAGAAAGGACTTCTTAAAGATCAAAGAAATTGTGTTTATTTGATTTGATTAAAAACAAATAAAAAGTACTTTCACTTTAACAAGTTATAACTGGCTGTTGACAGAAACCAGTGAAAGAGTTTCCCAGTCCCACAGGATAAAGGTTTTCCTCTGATAGAGGTTCACGTACTCAGAACTGATTGCCCACTGATAGGTCAAAGGGACTGTATTTTGGAAAGTGACAAAGCTGCATCAATATTAAAAACTGTGGATACAACGGCAAGTTTCCTTGGAGAAACTTTTCTTTTGCTGCTGTTAAATAGAACTGACGGTGTAAATCAATAGGTATTTCTATCTTTCATCCCTCTATACACAACAGAGCTCTGGGAATGGTAAAAATAAAAAGCTTCACTTAATTTAATGGAAAGGTGGGATATATTAGCTAAACATTTGTTTTAACAGAGCAGTAGAGTTCACAGAAGAAAGCTGTCTTCCATAGATCTCCTCTTCCATGGGCAGAATAGGTTGGTATGTGGCAGCTTTTGCCCCATCAGCCATGCTATGCCTCTGTCACAACTTTTGAATCCATTCAGTAAGTCTCTCCCAGAGGCTTCAATGGTAAATGTAGACCTCTCATGAAATCTTGCCATGCTGGGATCCAGGCAAGAGAAAGCTATACAACTGGAACAGGAACTTGCTTTAAGTTGGGTTGTCTAAAATTTTGTTTAATGAGGTTTTTTTTGTTTGTTCATACCAATCTAACTGCTAAAAGAGCACTTGAAAGAGTATTTTTTTTTTCAAAAAGAGTAAACATTTTCCTCATTTCTAAAAGAATCTATACCCTAAGAATTGCTGGAAACCTCAGTGAAGTCCCCAGCTAAACAAAATAAGACAAGATTTGACATTTCAAAAATGCTGCGGTAAAAACATCCAGAAAATGTTTGAAACAGTCATACATTTCAGACCTTCGCTACATAAAATGATGAAAAAAAATCTTAAAAAATTAATAATTTGAAGTTGCTTTAAAGGCAATACATGAAATTCATCATCCTAAATTTACAGAAGTAACCAATTTAGAGGAACTGAAGTTACTTTCACACTAAATTTAGAGTGCCCACATACTCTTTTAAGAATGTCCACAGACAAGAATGGTCTCTTCAGCAATTGCAGTTACTACATCTCACTTTCTACCCTGTTACCATCGGCCTGTAGGATGCCTTCAGGCAGACTATCCAGATCTACAGCCAGCAACATTCCCCGCGGGGAGCTCTGCGCTGGGGCCGCTGTGCCTGCGGGCTCCTGTCCACACTCTGGTGAGCCCGGTGCTGGTGGCAGCCTTGAAGTCACCTGCAACACGGAGGGCAGCCATACCTTCTGCTTCTGAGCTCACCAGGGGCTCTCATTTCTGATCAAAGGCTTGGTAAGCCCGGCAATTGCTCATATGACTTATATTAACTTGCAGTGGGGCTGCAGAGAGTCACCCACTGTTGAGATGCTCACTGTAAGGTCTTTAAAACAAAGTTGGTTGTGGAAGAATTCAAGCCTTGCTCCAATTTGAGATACTTGGTAATATGATGAGAAAAACGTGTGTGATTTGTGTTTATGTCTGGAAGCTTTCCCTTTAAAGGAAAACCAGTTCTTTCTTGCAATGTATGTTCTTTTATATTATGTGGATTGCAGTGATGTCAAAAATGTACATGGAGTGATTGCATCCTGTCTGTGTCCTGCAAAAATGACTTTGAAAGTTAGATGTTTCATCTCTACAGTCATATCCTGATCAACAAACTCAGTCAATAAATAAATACATTTAGTGACAAACCTAGCTTTTTCTGTAAGCTGCAGTTAAACAGGAACTTGTTTTGTGTTTTTTGTATTCACATCTATTCTATAATAATGAATCCAGCACCACAATAACCAAATACCCATTATAAATATAAGATCAGAGAAACCTTTGTGGTACTCATTTTCCTAAAAATTATTTTAAAAACCCCAGTCCTCCATTCTTATTCTTTTGAAGTCTTTGCTTTAAACCTAAGACCTAAATACAAAGGATCAGAACTTTGGTTGAGAATGTGGGAATTTTTTAAGAGGTGGATGGATTTTGTCCATGAAAGAGGAAAACAAAGCATAAAAATGTATAAATTTTTCAGCCTTTTTTCCCCCCAAAATCTGAGTGCCATTAAAACATCCGTAAAATTCCTCTTTAATTATTGTGTTTCTATGCAAGACGTGGTGTTTAATTGCCTCATACAAAATTTGTAGCACCAGGTAATACGGGGCAAAATCTTAAAGGGTTAAATGAACTACAGGTCTCAGAAGAAATACGTAAAATAGAGATCCCAGGCACAAATCTGGAGCTTTGCATCAAAATCTGCGGACAACTCTTTCCCGGTTGTCAGAAAATCTTTCAAAGTTCTTTAAGTGCAAGCTGAATTAACCAATTCCGTTACCATAGAGTTACTGCGGCTACTAATACCTGCCTGCTAACACAGCGGCTCTTATTCATCATTCTCAAAACTCATTTCCAAAGACGAACCTGCTGCAGCCCCATCCATCCCTGTTGGCCCTGGTGGAAGACCAGGGTCCCGAGAGCTGCCTCAGGTCTCTGCCAGGGCCGTGCATCCCGACAGCTTCTGGTAAAACTGCACAGCCCTGGGAGGCTCCATGCCTGCTCCAGCGCCTGAAGCTGTGTTTACCTCTGGAAGCATCGTTGCCTGGTTTTACTGCCATCACAGGCTGTCAGCTCTGTGGTGCTGCTGGTGTCACCCAAGCAGCTTTTGCTGCCTGTGGCCAAGCAGAAGAGGATGGGTTTGGCCAAGAAAAAGTCCCCACACCAGACACACCACCATGGCCACCCCGGTCTACCATGGGAAGGTGTTAGTCACCTCCAGCTCTGTCACACCAGCGTGGCGTAGAGGCAGTTGGGTTTTGCTGGCGTGTGAGAACAGCCTGGAGCTTTAGCCTGGAGCAAAGGAGGCTCGGGCGTGACCTTATCGCCCTCTTCAACTTCCTGAGAGGAGGTTGGAGTGAGCTGGGGACTGGTCTCTTCTCCCGGGGAACCAGTGACAGGACGAGAGGAAATGGCCTCAAGTTGTGCCAGGGGAGGTCGGACATTAGGAGCAATCTTTTCGCAGAGGGACTGATTAGACATTGGAATGGGCTGCCCAGGAAGGTGGTGGAGTCACCGTCCCTGGTGCTTAAGGAAACAATGGACATGGCACTGACTGCCATGGTCTAGCTGACACGAAAGCGTTCGGTCCTGGGTTGGACTCGATGATCTCACAGGCCTTTTCCAGCCTAAGCCGATTCTGGGATTCCGTGAACA
>VXBA01010948.1:522695-571962 GCA_013399895.1 Serilophus lunatus | reverse complement strand
CTCGGCTCGGCTCGGCTCGACTCGGCACGTTGGGCTGCTTGGCCCCGCCCCCCTCGCCTCTCGGTGTCGCTGTCGGCGGCGGGGCCGTGCTGAGTCACAGGGGTCCGGTCGGCGCGGCCGTGGAAAGCCGCCCGCCTTCCTCATGGCTGCGAGGGACGCGTGGCGGGACGGGGACACCCGGAGTGTGCAGCCTGGCAGCCCTCGGGGAGGGAGGTGGCGACCCGTCCGTCCGTGTGTCTGTCTGTCTGTCCGCGGTGGGCGGCAGGGGTGTGACCGGCCAAGGCAGGCTGGGCACTGGTGAGACTCGAGAGTGTGGCTTTTGGGGAGTATTTAGTGGTTTTCTCCTTGCGTTTGGCCGGACTGTGATCTCCCCTCTTGCCACGTCCCCCCGGTGCTGTGTGTCTGTCATTCGCTTAGGTCTGGTCAGCGTGGCGTGGGTTACTTGACAAATGCTTTGGATGCATGCAGCAACAGGTATTTTAGGGCTCCCTTGCAGCTATTGAAAGCTAACGCGTTAGTACAAAAGACTAAATATATTATTACAGAAGACCTTAACTGTAAGCATGAGTTAGTTTTCTGTTGGATCTGACAGTACTGCCTGAGGAAACTCCTGCGCTGAGCTCATTACAGTCACATTTCAGAATTTATTCCACATTGACCTATTGGTGGAGCAATTTGTGAGAGCAACACTAAAGTCAGTTCAATAAAGCCATGTAGGTTAGCTTGGAAGTTAGTGGTGTGGCTTAAGATGGCTTTACTTAGTCTGTAGACTTCTGGTACTCTGCTACAAATTACTCTTGTTCCTTTGTTCTTTCAGTTGACTGACATTCTAGGCTGCTTGAGTACATGACAGCCTCAAACCATGGCAAAAATCATATCTGACTATGTCAGATTTGCAGTACATGAAGGAATGCTCAGATGTGTTCCTTTCTGCTCTGTGAGCTCTCTGGACCTGCTTTCTTCCTTTCCATCCCTGCAGCTCAGACTGGGAACAACCAAGGGGTAATTGCAAGGTTAATGTGTTGCGGGAATCTTTAGCTCTGAAAGAATTCTGATTTAGTGCGGGGTTTGTGTATTGGTGTGTGGGGAGTTGTGTTGTTTGGCTTATTTTTAAAGAGACTTTAAGGCTTCGGGGACTACTTAAAGAGTCTCTGAGCACTTTATCTCTGTTTCCCAGCCTAGTGGCCCATACAAAAGGGGGCTGGTTCCATTAAAGTAATCCCCACTTTTTTTGTTGTTCCAGAATTCCAGAGGCACTGCTTCTCTCTTGAGGGATAGTATCCCATTTACTGACTTTTCAGCTTCAGGGCCATGTGAAGGTCATGATCTTCTGCGGAGAGGGTATGCTTTACTTTCAGTTGTTGTGTCACAGGTAACAATGAACTTCAGGTGCAGGCAGAAAGTATGTGCTAATGTTGTTTTTTTAAAGAAGTTTCTCAGAAGGTGTGTCACAAGCTATAGCCTGAAGTATACATATTTAATCAAATTCTCTTTCACAAATGGATTTTCTGTGAAGCCTCATTTCAGGTAGTTAGGTAACATTAACAGGCTTTTACCTCTGCTGTTCCTTAGAAAAGAGATGACAAGGTAATAATATCTGCTAGTTTTATTATACATGTATAGAAGTTTGCCTTAGCAGTGTGAGAATGGTTTAATTTCAGCATTGGTACAAAAAGTAAAAGTAGGAAAAAGAGTGGGCTTGGGGTTTTCCATTTTACATGAGTGCAAAACTATTTAGATTTGTTGTTTGTGTTTTGGATAATGAATTGCAAATTAGTTCACGGAGTTGAAAATGCTGGTTATACAGCTGAGTGGGAGAGAAAGCATGTACAATATTCCATTATAAAAGCTTGGAGACTTTAAGATACAATATAGCTTGGGCATAAAAATCAAAAAATAGATAATTAAATCCATTATTTTTTCATTTTTGAATGGAATCAAGAAAGAAAAATGACTGTCATTGTGTTTTGTTAAGCATAAGGGAAAGAGAGCCTGAAATGTAAATTCTTCTTCAGGTAGTGCTGTAGCTACTGGTCTTATTTGTTCTTTGACTATTAACTTTTAGGGTTTTGTTTTTTTTTTTTGTAGTTCAAACTGTGCCAGTTGTGCATTTCTGTGGGGGGGCGTTTGCATCTGAGATTAGTTTTGGAATGCAATTTAAAAAAAAATCCCAACTAATTTGAAGTTATTTTACTTCTTTTTTTTAGTTTTACAAGTGTGAAAAGCGAATTGTTGCCCAGTCACCCACTGGAGCTGACAGAAAAGAATGTAAGTACAACACCAAATGTAGCCATCTTCACTCTTGGCTGATTATGAAGTTTACATTAAAAATGTGGGACCTGGACTGGTTTGTGCAGTAATGAGTAGGGTCTTGTGTTTAATGAATGAATATCTTTATTTATTATATTCTGTTTTTCAACAATAGTAACATACTTTTTATGCAAATAACATTTTTGGCAAATTTGTTCAATGTTAACCTCCTACTTAGGACTCTCTCCAAATATATAAACAGGCTTCCGAGTAGAGATTTGTGTACTAAGGCTTAGTCATCTAAAAGTTCCTGTGCTACTTGTGTATGCAGTCTCTATGGGTAGGAGGGGGGCCCACCTGTCACCTCTGAAAGGCTGATCCTCCCAGTTTGTCTGTAGTTTACCACATATCTTAATTTTCAGACTTGCAGTCTGTGAACACGTTTGTGTTTTTCAATAAACTACTTGATCCCGTGTAGACATTTTACACGTGCATAAGCCAGTCTTGTCTGGCTTAGTCATTACTCGAGTGGCCTCTCTGGTCCCTGTTTTGTCAGCACAGGAGATACAATTTATCAAAACATCCTGAAGCAAAGATCATATGGATCAAATGTTCCAAATTGCTGAGTTAAGCAGCATGACAGTGTCTGACTGTAATGTCTAATATATTTAAAATATTAACCAGTGTTAATGTTGCCTTGTGTTAAAAGAATGTTATTTTGACACCAACTTCATGAACTTATTTATAAATACTATAAATGTTTCAGAGGTATTTGTCAATGGATTTTTTTAAACTGACTGCTAAACTTAGTTTTTAACTCTGTTCTTGCTATATAAAACCTGCATAATTAAGAGATCACCTGCTAGAGAGACAAAAATGCACAGAAATAACAGGTGATGTGATCCCCTAAAAGTGTGTGACTCATCTAAAGTGTTTCTGACATATTTTGTTTAGTTAGTTTTTCTGTAAGTTTACAGCCAATTTATCTAAGATAATTTATCTATTTTCATGTATATTTGAATGAGAAAAGACTGACTTTGTCCTGAAATAGTTAAGGTTGTTTTTACTGCCATAAATGTTATTCAGGTAGCACTAGTAGAAACCAAACAGTTCTGCTATCCAAAGATCCTTACCTTTACAAAATAAATTGAAAATTAATGAGACCAGAATTAGAAGTTTGGGATGAGGGATATAAATAGTATTTTCTGCTAACTTTTGAAAAGCATTTAATTTATGTCATTATGAATAAAATGCTTGTAATGCCTTTGGCTTGCATTTCCTGTTGGTTTTTGACATCCTTCTCGTAAATGCATTGATACTCTCGTACTAGCAGGCTTTTGTCATGGTGATGGAGAGCAGGTTTCAAAATAAGAGATTTGTATTTCTTGGATCATTCAAGCTTAAACTTGACATTAACTACTTTTGTGAACTTCAGTGTTCATGAGCCAGCATTTTTTCTTTAAAAGAGCCTTCTATTAAATAGATTTTCTTTGTCTTAGTGGTAGATTTTAGAGTAGTTGGTAAAATTCTGAGCTTTCATTGGCTTTTCAGAGTCATATAGAGTAGAAGTGGTACTCTGTCTTCCTACTTGATCAGAAAAGAGGTATTTCAAGGGTTTTCAAGTAGTCTAATGGCAAACAATAACATCAATTGTGGCTTTTAAGTTTGTGATCTTTAAACCAGCCTTAGCTTCCTATTCGTCCAGACAATATTGTAGTAAAGTAGTGCAGAACTACACCACTTGGTGGTGTTACACGTCCTGATTATCAAAAATAACAAAATAAGGTTGGTACTATTAACTTGGAAATAAAATCCAGCAAAAAGCAATTTCGGTTTCATAAAACAAATCTTACTTGTTTCCTGTACATTTGAGATGCATATGATGGTATCACTGACTCTTTATACACAAACTTAGTAACTAAGTTCATTTAAATAGGATGTCACAAATCTCTTCTATGGCTGTACTTGAAATAACTTTTTCTGAAATAAAAATCCATGTTGTTTGTGACAGTTCCAGTTAAATCAAGATAAAACAAACTTTGCCATGCTGAGAAATATTCAAGGACTCCACGCACCTTTAAAGCTGCAGATGGAATTCAGGGCAGTGAAACAGGTAGGTATTTTTGTCCAACTGGTGTAACTTCAACCACTTGAAAAAATATTTATATCAGAACGTGACATCTCTCTTTGATACACCTTATGTTTCTAAAAAAAATTAATTCACTGGATTGCTTTTATTCAAACCAACTAACCAAACGCTGCAATTAATAGTTTTCAGAAGAGTCAATATGCTAAAGCCATTCAGCTGCTGTTCTTTTACTGGTTATTTGGTGAAGTGGTAACTGCTCTAGCTTTTCTGTGGACTGGCTTCCTGTAAGCCTCCAGAGAAGAGCAGGAGGAATTAATTCCTAAAATTAATATTCTCTTCTGTGGAATGTATGACCTTCATGAGCAGGAATCTCTGCACCTGTAAGGAAAAGAGACTTCCAGGCCTGAAGCAGGCACTGATTTGAGAGTGGATATAGGCACATCGTGAAACCTGAAACAGAATTTGCTATGTGCTTATTGTGTAGGATCAAGGGAGGTCTACAGGGACTTAAGTTGAAAGGTTTTTAACAATTAATTGGAAAGCTGAATTTCCTTTTCCTTCTTTTCTCCTAGGATGGAGAGTAGCAGGAGAGAGGCTGACTTTGTCTCTTAGAAAAGCCAGAAAGCTCATTGGTCCTAGTAAACTTTTTTGGCTTGTTAAAGGTTTTCAAACTATTAAGAGCTGGTTTTCTGAGTGAGTTAGAGCAATTTTATTCTCCCAGCGATCAGGTGCTACTTAACCACAGGGAACTCCATTAAACTGAGCAGAAGTTACTGGTACTGAAGATCTGAAAGTGATATGGGACACATCCCTTGATCTCAGCTCAGCTGTCCTGTGAGGAAAAATTTTTTTGGTAACTTAGGTTAGCATGCTGTAGAGAATGAGGAAGGCTGGGAATTCTTGCTAGTGTTTCTCCACAGATAATTGTGAGGGAATGGGTAGGGGAAATACAGTGATCAGGTGGTTTTTCACTTCCAGTTTAATTTTCAGTATACAAGTTCTCTTGTGATTTAATTTCAGTTTTTAAGGTATTTATCGCAGTAATGTGTTTGCACTTCTGACAACTGTAGATAGAAATCTTGGACTTGTGTGTAGAGATACGACAATTTTATGGTTATATGTTTGTGGTATAACTGAAGTATCTGTACTAGTAGTGAATGCAGTTTTAAGTACAGACTCTCAGAGTATTTAGGATCCAAATGCTGTGTGCCACTTGAAGTTTTTTTGGTAATACTGTGGGTGAAGAGTACAGAAGACTGTTGGAAGTAACTGGGAGTGGACATTTGAGGCTTAACAATTGGTGGGGATCAGAGAAATAATAATGATTTAGATTAGTTGCAAAGAGGATTATGTTTAAATGTGAAAATCAATATAGCTCTTTCACTTGCATTCCTGACTCACGTCAGAAATGCAGGGGACTTAGAATGTAGTTTCCAAACTGCAGTATACATCAATTGCCCAATACTGATCTCAGGGTTTGGATGTGTTTGTTGAAGTGAGCCTTCCCAGCTTTATGTGAGAGGAGCTTTACAGAGGAGAAATTATGTACTTTTTTTAAAGTGCAGTATTTGCTGAAGTAGCCATACAGCAGTGAAAGCTGCTCTTTTCAAACAGAGAACCAGCAGAAGATGGTGGTGTCAGGTACGTTTTGCTTTCTATGTGTGCCAGTAGTTCTCTTATTTCAGCGTTGTTTTTAAAGGAAGAAGTGATTGCCCATTGATTCTTCTCAGTGACTTCAGATTGAATTTGCTCATATTTGGATTTCTCAATCTCAGACTTGCAGAAACTTGAACTTTTGCTTAAACTCTTCTTACAGGTCCAGCGTCTCCCATTTCTTCACAGTTCAAACATGGCACTGGATACTTTGAGGGGAAATGATGAATGCATTGGTTTTGAGGATATCCTTAATGGTAAATACATTCTGGTTATAGTGTTATGGAAAAAAATTTAGGAGCTATGAAGTTCTTTGCCTCTATGGAACAAGAGAATTAAATTCACAAAATACAAAGAACAGAATTCCTGAAAGCAAAGAAGCACTGAGGAAGGAGAAAAATGTGGCTCAGCTGCTAGGTGTGGGGAAATTACTTGTATTTGCTTGTCGGCTGCGTTTCTAAAAGAGTGTAAGATTATGCTTATGTTTCCTCGGAAATTTTTAACTACTTTGCAGATTTTGAGAAGCAGAGGTTACATAGTTTTTGTAAGTTCTGTAATTAAAAAGAAAGAAAAGCTAGAGGAGAGATACAGAACTAATGAACAAAAAGAGATATAAGGGGGAAGGCTCCCTCAAGTGAACTCAACAGGTTGCAGTTGTGTGGTGGTGGTCTGCTGTCAGTCAGTATGTGTGGAATAGAGTAAACCTGGAAAAATGTTTTTTAAACAAATTATTTCATTCTAGCTGGTAGTTAAGGACACAGGAGGAAGAGAATATTTTGAGATGGGATTGGGGAATGGAAATAATGGAGGAATAAGTAAGAATCTGGAGGCATGAGGTATAATTCTGAGATGGATATACAGGGACCAAGGGAAGGAGTCTTAGGCTGTTGTAGTTCAGTGGGGGTAGAGCAATGTCAAACACAATTTATAGGAAGGTGGTTATTTACCATTGCTCACAAGAAGCTGTTAGATGCTTATAGAATGCTGAGGAGTGAGTGGGTTACAAGTGGTTTTGGTAAGGCTCTACTTATCATTTGAAACTGGATTAGGTATTTTTGTAGTCTCTGGAGGAATCAGAGGCATTCATTTGTCTTATGTATGGAAGGAAAACACTCTGATACACCTATAAAGCGAAGTCAAACCTGTATTTTGGCCTTGATTTTTTAATTTTTTGTATGGAAATGAAATTCATACTGTCAGTATTGGTGTCTCTTGTGTCCTCTCCATATTCCTGGATAACCTTTGAGTACAGTGGCTAATGTCAACCATACTCCACAGAATGGAGGGAATCTCAAAGATATTTAAGAGTGTAGAATTCCTGTGAAACTAGTCAGTTGGGTGAAGAGAAATCACGAGTATAACAGAAGGGAGGAGTGCGAGCTCCTATCATGCAGAGAAGTTCTATTGGAAAGAGGCGTAAGGCAACTGGAATAAAGCTTCAGTCAGTCTTAAACACAAAAGTCAATCAGCCTTGAGACTCAGGCTGTAGCAGTCTGTGCTTATGTAGAACTGGTTAGTTTTACTTCAAGTTTGTGTGTCTTTATGACACACTGTTCCACTATGTATGTATTTATCTCATCAGTGCTTTGGACACAGACTTCTGAGTTACAGAGGTGCATTGTGCAACACTGTCAAAAATCAGTCAAGAAACTGTTGAACTAAGCATTATAGTGAAGACAAAATGTTCATGTTCACAGTTATTATTGGTCTTTGTAGCTTTGTAGAAGCCTCATGCTGTCAATTTTTCTTTTTCCAGATCCTTCACAGAGTGAGGTTATGGGAGAACCACACATGATGATGGAGTACAAGCTCGGTTTATTGTAACAAAATATACTCCACAAAAATGTTTGTGTCTTTCTACTGCAAATCTAATAGTTGATACTAAATTGACACAGTGTAAAACAGCCTACAGTTATCATTTGCCTTCCTTGATGAAAAGGCACATTAAATGTTTATAAATTGTTCTGTGCTTGTTGTCAATCATGTAGATGTCCCGTAATTAGGAAGTTTAAATAATGTCTTTTTCATACACTGCCCAGGACAACAGCTTCTTAAATATGGAAATGCTATCTACGTACACAAGAAATCCAGAAATACCCATGCATTTTAAAACTGATTACCACAGGTCAATGCATTTAATGGATGTTCTTGCAAAAGAACTCGAGGGATAGGAAGGTATTTTCCATTGAGTAACTCTTTGTTCATGAAAATTTCCCTACACTTTTTAAACTCTTGAGTAAAAGTTTGCTATAAATGCTGTTGTGTTCCAAAATATATTTAATTGTAAATCAAGCATCTCTTACCCACAACACAACCAGTGTTGCTCCTTTTTGTTGCAGTATCTTTAAAGATTATCTGCACTGCTAATGGATCTTGTTGCATACATCCTATCTCTCTCTTCACAGTTGTTTATGAGCTATTAAGCTTTTGTGTAGAACTGGAAGTATGGCTGCAAGAATGGAGTTAAAGCTCCACATTTTTTTCATGTGTGTCCCTGAGCGGATATTGAGATTTGTGAAAGTAGAAGCAAGTTTCACTTGGAATTTAAAGACCCATTTTAAAATCTATTTGTGAACATAATACAAAAGACCGTTCCTAGGTCCAGGTATTTTAGTAATAAGAAAGAATGCAGTGCCCAGTTACAAAAGTATCTAATAAAGCTGCTACAGTAAGAACATGAAGATACTGTGGTACAAAGAAAGAATTATTTATATGTTTACTAATCAGACCTTAATGAAGGGAGAATGAGAGATCTCAAATACACCTTTTAAAGGACCAGACCACTGAATGGGCTTTTGTGTCCTTAAGTTTCTTTATTAAATTCAGGGTTGTAACAACTTTCTGATGTCTCACGTGTGCATTTGTCATATAAATCCTGCATGGTAGCAAATATGTGGCCTATTAGGAAAAAGGTCTGGTTTAAAAAATACTCGTTATATATGGGGAGCTTGAAACAAGTCTTTTAAGACAGGAACTGTCTTTATTCAGCAGGTTTTAGTGACTTGGTTAAATTCCTAAGTGTTCTGTTGTAGATAATTTTAGCAGAAATGTTGCTAGAAACCTAGCAACAATTTCAAACAATTGCAAACATCTCTTGTGCTTCTTAGTGGGCTTACAGCTGTGGGCTAAAGCCTCCAGCTTCTGTCCTGTAAATTTTACAGTGCTTTTATGTGCAAAATATTGCAGCAAATTCGAAACATTAAGATGACAGTATGAGATACTTTAGTGGTGGCTTTATTTGGTTTTATATTTAAAGTTGTTTAAGAAATGAAAATTCTAAAATTCTTGAGACTTGCAGAGATTAGAAGCTTGGGCTATGGAGTACAAGCAATTTCACTTGTTTTTGTCTTTTTTTTGCCTTAGGGAGGTTAAGCATAGGACCAACAAACTGAACATGCAAGCACAGATCTACTCCCATTTTTGTTGTCCACAGAAATCCTGCCTTCTGTCAGCTGAGAAGACTGTATTGCTCAAGGGTTAGGCCAGAAAGGCTGAGGGATTACCTTGCCAGGTCTAGGACAAGTTGTGTGCATATGGATTTTCAGGTCTGCCTTCCTACCAGCACTGTTCCAGAAAACAGAGAGCCATCCAATAGTTGTACACAGTCACTGGTACTTTACAGCTCCCCACTTCGGTGTATCTCCTGGTTGGCCTTTCCTAATGTTGGTTGAAAGATGGATGCTATTGCATCTGAGCAAAACTACATTAAGACAAGTAATTTAGTAGAGTTTCTCATCAGTGAAGAACCAGGTGCAGATTAGAAGGTTAGATGCCGTTTCTGAGTGGTTTTGTTCAACAGTTGGTACACTTGGATCTTGGGTGAGATCAAGCCACATTCAGAGCCAGGAAGTTGCATTGTTCGTTATGTCTGCAAGGAAGCTAATCTTGGGGGTTTAGCCAGGCTGGAAAGCAAATAGTATGTGCAAGAGGCCTGTGCAAGAATTTATGCTGTTAATAAAGTATTGGGAGTCAAGCAGGTCTGAGGCAAAGAGTTTTTGAGATATAAAGGAAGTGTTATGCTTAGAGAGTGTTGCAGGAGGTTGGGCTGGGGACTGGGCTTCCTGCCTCAGCCCATTTCCCCCCTTTTGTAAAGGAGATGTTGTTTTAGCAACCTGCAAAAGCACACCAAGCCTAGGCAGTGGAGCTGGGACAGACCTGGCCTGGGCAAAGAGAGGAAAATAACTTCCAGATCCACTACTCTGGCAGGTGAGACACAAGGCCTCACTCTGACTTCTTCTTGCAGAGGGCATGCTCTCCCTGCTCTGTAATTCCCTGCCTCCTCTTGGTGCCGATGTTCTGGGCACCATCCTTTCCCCAGGCTCAAGAGAGAGGCAAAAACACATCTAGCTCTCCTGTTTGTTATGACCACAAAAAATGGGTGTTAACCAGTGCTGTTGCTTCTGTTCACACATTCTTCCACCAGTCATACCACTGGCCATTTGTTGAAATTTTAAGAAGTGCAAGAATTACAAATGCAACAGAGTAAAAAAAAAAACAACCACCGAACTTCATTATAAGTTTATGTCAAAATAATTTGCACTATACACAAATTACACAATTATTATAAACTTAGAAGTTTTGGATTTAATCTGAAGCATATTAGTACTTGGTTTCCTCAGCTTACAATGTGCTGGGCATTTTAAAAACACAATTCCTCCACTTTGTGTGTTCTGAACTAAATTTACAGCCAGTTTTAAATGCTGCATCTACCAGAAAGAAATTCTTAGCAAACAGCATCTAGTTTGTGCAGTAAGGTCAAACTACAACAAAGCCATTCCTGAAATGTACATGTTTGCTCTCAGTTGGACTGACACACCACCACCGTGGAACTGGCTCGCTTTGTTGCTCTGAGTGCTAGCAGAAGTGTGCATTGAAGGAGGGGAAGGGAAGGCACATGCTCCTTCATTTGGTTTATTTTTTCCAGTCAGTTTTCTTTGAAATAGTTAATTTCATAAAGCTCTGCATAACTGCATAATGAATAGGCAAGGCAGACAAAGTAATCTCTGTGCTGAAGTCCTTTACATCAATGTTTTCTTTATCTCTCGACAAGTGCTCATTATGTTTTGGACCCACTGATTATTGTAGAACTTGGCCCATGTCTCCAACAAGTTGACAGCAACTTTAGTATCTCAAGGGAGGAGAATTAAGCAGTTTTACTTTTTGGTTAGTGTCTAAACTATGGAAGAAAAGCTAATGATCTTTAATTGCCAACATCAGTCTCAGTAGTTCAGGCCACAACTGTAAAAAATCTGGCTGTAGTTGTTAGCTGTGGAAATACTTGTTTTCTTGCCCTGCATAAATGGTACTGTTTTCACCTATGACAAGTAGGCAGTGGTCTCCTGAATAGTGTAAGCTCTCCTTTACCTTGAATCTTCTAAAGTTCTGAGCACAATACATAGCTTGTAAACAATGCTATCATTCCATTTTAAAGGATCTACAATAGTATCATTATGATGTGATACTACTGTTTTTTGGTAGAACACCACTGAGTTCTGCAGGAGTACTCTGTTCATATCATGGGTATAAGGTAAGCAGGTCATCGATTATACAGCACATGCCATGTCTCCATTTTTATCCTGTGCTGTGTTCAAGTTAGTTCCCACATCATAGTTGCTTTCCTAGAGGTTTGCTTCTCTAAATGTCAACCTCTTTCCATTTTTCTGATTTCTCTACCTAATCTGTTTTGGGGGACAATTCACTCAAGTCCAGAGATCAGAACAGTTATCACCTGTCAAAACTCTTAAAAAAAATCGACGCATGGGAATAGTCCTTAACATGGTGTTGTATTTACACTTTTGCTGTTCATTCCAGAAACTAATACTCAGTATAATTTCTCCTTAAAAATCTAAAGGGAAAAGGTGAGGAATCAATGCTGAAATTGATTCCTAGGTTTGGCAGTCTCACCAATTTGCACTGTAGCCCTGGGCCTGTCATTTGTCCACTCTCTTAATTTTTCTCTCTATGGAACAGAGAGGAGAGTATCTATTATGGAAAGACGTTCTTAGTAGCATTTATAAAGTGCTTTGAAGATGAGAAGTGCTGTTCAAGTGCTCATAAATTGTACTGTATTTGTTGCAAGATTAATGATTAGATTCATGACAGATTTGGTCACATTTCAGGGTTGTTGAAAAAATAAAGATCTGCTGATAAGATATGCTATTACAGCTTTTCACTAAAAGAAACACTTAAACCAAGTATGAACTTAACTGGAAAATAAGAAATATCTCTGGGACAAGAAAAATAGATGTCTGTATTCAGTACCTAATATACGGAAAATGATAAATGTGCAATATGGCCTCTGCAAAATGTAGGCACAGGATGAATTTCACACTCTGCAAGCTGGAAATTTCCTGAAAGGTCTGTGTAAAAATCCATTTTAAGAACTAAATCACAGACAAGGTCCACACATCATACATACATACATACACTTACACAAACACTGCTAGCTGCAGATCAGCAAGTCTGCTTACAGCAGGTTAAGTACTGCCTCTAGTTGGGTTGCTTTGTGAAAAAACTTTTAGTTTAGTGATTTTAGACAGGTTTAGGGGCGTTGTCATTAACACAGGCCTTTTAAGGTGCACACAGTGGAACACATCATTATCTGGCACAAGCTCGAATGGCTTCAGCAGAATTGCCAGCAGAGTTTATGTCTGTCACGCTACTTAAAAGGATAAGAGTGGTATCACAAGCCACAGCTGACATTCTCAAACTTATGAAAGGGTAAGTGGAAAGACTATCATCCTACCTAATTTTTTTATTCATGCTGAAAGCAGCATTACAGTCTCAATTGCCAGCCTATTTGCATAGTTAAGAGCTAGCTTTAGTCAAGTGCCGAAAGACTCTGTAAAGAGGGGTACCAATTTAGTGCTTATTGCTTCAGGGCCACTTTGAGATTGTGTTGTGTTATCTCTATGGTCTCTGTATGGCATAATGGTCTCTGCCACTGCCTGTCAAGATTAGAAATCCCAGGTATGTGGATCCTTTGTTCAACTGTCAGTGCTCTCTATGCTGGATACTTCTTCAGGTACCAGCAGAGCCAAGTCCTCCCCATTCCAGCTTGTGCAAAGAAGCCAGCTGTAAGACAAAGATAAGACAGGTATCTTTAGTTGGGATAGTTACATACAGAAATGCTGATTCAGCACCAACAAACACACTGGATAGCTCTGTTCAGCCATCTTCTGTGCCACAAAGCTGTTGATGTATCTTAGTAAACAAAAGCAATGACACTATTGTCTTCACTACCCGAGACAAACAATACCATTACTGCTGTCTTGGATCAAAGTACTAAACTACTATGCCCACTACACACTGGAATGACTACCCTTTTTGCTGTCAAACAGTAACATTTCATGACACTCTCAAAGGTTCAGAGAAAGGATCTGGTATCTGAAACACTAATGACAGAAGGCAAAGATAACTCAAAAATTTATGGTGACAATGGACTACAGTCCTTATTGCAGGATGGATTGATTGATAGTAAAGATCTGTAGTGAAGCAGGTACGGGTTTGAAATCATGTAAAATGTCCTTAATCTACAGCACTATCAGTGCCTATGTAAATCTTAGAATGCAGCTCATGTAGAGATAAAAGGTGATTGAGGTGAAATAAATGAGGTGAAGTCTAAGTATTAGGAAAAAATATACAAGTCTGTAGCAAGAGTGCCACCTTATTAAGGAAAACATCTTTTCCTGCTGAATATATATCTATCTAATGAAAAATGGTCCTTCCATCATTCAGATTTTTCTTTCAGCATCCTAAAAAGAAATAATTTATATTGGAAATAACATCAAATGACCATTGCTTTTATGAGTCCTTGTGAATAATGGTGATTCACAGTCAGTATTACTAGATGGTTACCAGATATTGATTAGATGCAACTCCTATAGGGGCCAATTTCTAAAACATGTCTAGAGGTTTATTGTTTTGGGCCTTAAAGCCTTTCACTGATTTTAATGGCACTAGGACACAAGGTACCCATGACGAAAGGCCAGGACAGAGAGCTTTCCATGAAATTCACTGCATGATTGGTCATGTTTATAATCCTCATTAAGATCTAGAAAAGCTCAGATTGCAAAATTAAGCTAATGCACTTCAACTGATCAATTACTTTTGTTCTTAGAGAAAGGTCTCCTGTAAGAAATACCATGTAAGAGTCTCAAACCACTGGAAGGTGCACACACATGCAGACAAGGGTATGGTGTATCCCACTAATGGTACATTCAAGATAAACTTCAGTTTGGGGGAAGCTTTTTGCAGAGGGAAGGTAGCTGGATCAGACAAAAAGTGTGAATCCAGAGCTACTACAGCGCATTATAAAATTAAGTAAAATTTGAGAACTACGGCACTAAGCCATTCAGCTTCAAGTCATGTTAAAACAGAAATTAAAAGCAGTCAGAAGCACCCTCCTGATCTGTACTTACCATAGGACAGTCAGTGGAATTAGACAAAGGCCTGCTGACAGGAGGAAGCTAAAGCCTGAAAACCATGCAACAGTAGTTGCATAGAGAATATTAAAAACTGAAATTGAAATAGTGCTGCTCACAACTTCTAAACAGGCAATACAAGCAAACACAGCACCTGCCAAAAATAAATGGGTGAATTACAAACAAAACAAAATAAAACCTATTCAAAGTCATGAAGTTTTTAAACATATTTTGAAAGATCTAGCAACAATATTTTTGCAAGTATGCAAGTAACAAGCACCAGAGTATCATACTTGGCTATGAAAATATATTCTGTGGCAACTCCTACAAAATGCTTGGGTTTTTTAAAGGAAAAAGCCAAAATAAACAAAACATTTTGCTGATGGAGACTGGTTTGTTTTGCTGTTGTCACCACACCTACTTTCTTCTGCTTGTCACATGAAAATCAACCTGTTCATCCTCACTAACCATGTTCTGCATATCTCCATCCTTTACCCCTTCTAATTCCTTTCTTCATTTTCATTCTTCCCTTCCTTGTTTCTTCCTTCTTTAATCTTCATTCCTATATGTAGAAAAGACTCTGATCCAACAAAGGCTGCTGGTTCAGCATCTAACCATTTCCTTCTCATTTTTGAAAGAAACAACATTTTTTTGGACTGAACTACCATTTGGGGTGGCAGTCTATCCCATCAGTGTCCTTTTGAACACATTTTCCCAAGCTGCATTCATAATCACAGGACCATAAACATGATCACTATATGTAAGTATAATAGGATGACCAGAGGCAACCTAATTCCTGCATCAAACTACTCAAGTACACAAAGCTCCCAAGAATGCTGAGAAATGGCAAAACCAGAGGTCTATGCTAGCACAGCTAGTAGAAAGAGGTCTTTGTTCTAGTGTACAAAAGATTTTAAAAGATTAGTCTTTTAAAAATAAAGCCAAACAACTCAGGCAAATGTTTCTAGGGTGTGTGTTTTCCGAAATCTAGAAAATACATGCTCCCTAAAAGCAAAATATGAGACATTAGAGCCGCAGTTTGAGGCCTGACATGATTTTCTTCTGTGTTCCATAAGGAAGGGACTTTGAGAAGTAGTATGTTACATTTTTTTGGAACATGTTTAAGAAGCCACAGGCACCTGTGAAGATGGGTTCCTCCACAGCTGAAGATCCAAGTCTAATTGTTTTTAAGTGCTTTGAAGGTTACCACCTACTGCTTACCTTTCTAAATTAGTGTGACACTGACTAAATAACATATCTTTCTCTGCACGTCAAAATCTTGTGAACATAGAAGCCATTGTGAAATCATATTTGTGTAAATCTTGAGCATTCTTCTGCTTCAGGATCCTTATGGTCTTTATTTTAAGAACAGTATCTCCTTTGAAGACTGAAACTTGCAGTAATTTTTAACACAAAGTTAAATTCAGAATCAAAAGCCATTAATAACCAAGACACAGGGTCATATTATATCGAACTTAAAAGCATTCTTAAAATACCAGTACAGATCTGTTCTGAAATACCATATTATTTTATTGCTTAAAACCAAATGCTACTCACCCTGTTCACCAGTGAGAACCACTTTTGACAGCATGGATCGGAGAACAGGAATAGGCATAAAGCAGAACAAGGATGGCAGTCTCACTGTAAAGCAGTCATGAGATATTGAAGTAATTAAAATCCAGGATTTTACAAATACATTGCAAGTGAATTAGTCATACACTTTTGAATGCCTAGTTCCCCAAAGAGTAAAAGGCAACAGAAAAGTCAAACTGCAAGGGCACTGAGACACAATTATCCAAGCACAGAAATTAATAAATCAAATACATTTGTACAGCACTAGAACCATTTCATAAGCAAGTACTTCTGTTCTCTCTCCACACCCTTCATCTTTTAATCAAATCAGTCCAATCAGTCTGACCAACAATGTATATTTTACCTCTCTATGACCCTTTCAAGACAGTATATCCAACATCCAACAACTGTATTCGTTACAGATAACAGCAGTATTTTCCTATATATTGTTGACCATGAACAACTGATTTTGAACTTACCTAAAAACATGAGCAGGGTAGTTTTGGCAAAGGCAGCCATGATCATTCCTCCCATGTAAGAAAATATCCCAACAAAGACAATATAAATGTCTTTGAGACATTTAGAAAATAAGTAAACTCCTAAAAAACTGGTCAGAGAGACAGAAGTGGATGCAGCTGCTCCATATCCAATGTATACTTCATTCCAGCAAAGTGGCTCATCCAGTTCATAAAGTGTAAAAAGTGAACTCCCGCCAAGCATAGTAAACAGATAGGTCATAAATGTAAAAAGTAACACAATTATTAAAATTCTCTTTTTGTAAGGGGCAGTTTTAAAAAGCATGTACACTCCAGAAAATGTCTCTCTAAAAAGTTCTTTGTAGGATGCTGGTGCCTCGTGCTGGAATTCAGATAAACCCACAGTATCTTCCAGAAAAAATATAATATAGATGATGTTAATGACATGAAGCAGAGATGCTGTGACAAATGTCCATGTAAAGCCTATTCCTCTTATAAAGTAGCCAGATAAGAGTCCTGCCAATCCAGATACCACTCCAAAAATCAAATCCACTACAGCTATTCTTGTTGTTTTCTGTTTCTCATCACGACACCCATCTGCTATAAAAGCAAAGCCTCCTCCAAGGAAAGTTGCTATACTACCAAACAGTCCAGTAACAAATGCAACTGCAAATAGGACAGAGAGTGACAAGGAAAAATATGATATTGCAGTGAGGCTAATACCAGAAATCAAAGCTCCTACTGATGGTAGAACTAAAGACCTTTTGTGTCCCTGGCGATCCCCGTTAGCTACAATGACAAAGGCAACTATAAGGCTGGGAATGGCCCCAGTTAAGTCCAACTGCATATTAAGAACAGAGGCTTTTTCTTGAACTACCTGCAAAGAGAAAACAAAAATAATTGCAAATACTGTAATACACTAGGAAAAAAATCTGTAACAATCTTACTTAATTACTTACTTACATAATTATTAGTATGGAATATAATGAATAGCACAGAACATGCTTATAAGTGATACTATTACAAAACATAATACAATGTAATTTTATAAGAGTATATGACATTACATTATGCTATGATAAAATACAGCACATTACTGTATCTTTATAAGAATGCACGGTACTACAGGAATCACTAATAAAAAGGAATTGCACATTCAGACTCCTGCTTTCGTAATTTGATCTTCAATATTCTTCAAACATCCCTTGTTACATTTTAAACAACAACTTAGTTCTTAAGACATAGTCTTTCTACTACTATTGACAGAGAAGTTTCAGCGGAGACAAGAGATCAATTCTTTTGAACATACATTTACAAGAGCTGGTACTTACACTGTAAGTATCTCCTTCAATGCAGAGCATGGCAAAAGGACACTGGGCTATTTTAACACTACTCACAAATAAGTAGTAAACTAGTCTTTGATTGAGAAACACTCCCCATGCTCCCTTCTTACAGATCACTTTTCCTCACAAGTAATTCTGCTGAGGGGGTTACAAGAAAAAATTCACAACGTACAGATTCCTACAATATTTTGTCTGACATCCCAGTGTACAATGTCACTACTACTGCTACTAACAATAGTAACAACTACAAATGTGAAATACACATTAATCAGTCAGTATAAATATTAAACTGACAGATAAATATTATACTGACAGATCTGTGAATTAACTGATTTTGCAAACATTGTAAAGCTCCAGGTTCAGAAACTGTCCAAATCAGTGATGTCTCTACATGCACTACATCGGGTATCACATAAGGTATGGCAGCCAACCTTGTAACAATAAACTGTAAATACCCATTATGGAGGAAATTTCAGAGTTCTTTTTAACAGAAATATAAAAAATGTAGCTGAAAAACAACCATTTAACAGAACATGAAGGGCTGCAGGGAAAAAAAAAAAAGAATAAAAAAGGTTATTTAAAAAAAGTGATCTTGTTATGAAGCCAGCTGCTAAAGGACACTCAACAAGCTAATTGATATCTTGCTTTTAATGCACAGATGCCAACCTGACATACAGCAACCACAACAGCCCTTTCAAAGAAAACAATGTTATTAGAAGAGCAGCATGGAAAAAGGAAGTAACTTCATGCACATAAACCCTTTACACTCTGTAAAGTAAACTTTAAAATGCAGAGAGTAAAGTCATACTGAAAGTTTTCTTGAAGTTTCCTGAAGCATAACACTGCCTTGGGCAGAGGTTGCACTCTTCAATCAGTAGCAGGTACAGCTGTGTAAGTCTGCCCACACCATTCTCAGCCTGTACTGAAGCCATCTATATTCTACATATTCCTCTGTAGCTGACATAATCCTGAATGAATAGAATCCAAAGAGATGAAAAACCCCAGAACTTACAGGAACTTACTTTGGGCAATATTAATATTTGCTGAATGCTTTAGAAAATTTATACTTGTATTTATAGGCAAAGACCTTGATTTTCTAGTTCAACCTCTTTGCAAGAGGAAAATTCAACGGATCCTGAGGTCCTCAAGGAAAGCCTTCAAGAACCCCGGCACTCTGAAGTCTTTTACTTTCTTCCCTTATGGGCATGACTCCCTTAGGATTCATGATGTCCTACTGGCCAGCACTGTTGTCACCCTGCAAGGCTCAAACCCATCAAGACTGAACAAAATGAGGCAGAAAATGTTGTTCTGTTCTTTACTCCTCCACTGCTGACAGAGATAACTCTATGCAGTTGCAGCCATCACTTCTTTACTGGGATCATCATGTTTAAAGACATGAGCATCAAACAAATGATAAATAAATGATAAAAATAATAAAAGATAAAATTAAATGTTATATAATTAATTTCAACCCACATTAACCATATAATACACATGTTGTTACAAAACCATAATGAAGTGTACTTGGGTGTCTTTGTTTTGGAAAAAGTTATACAACGTAAAGAACATCCAAATAAACTTGCTGACATAAAAGACCTGATGTCTTCTGACAAGAAGACTAAAAGACAGAAGTACAGGAAAACTCCATTTAAAATGCAAGGCACACAACTACCTATGTTATGGTTTTGTAAAGGCAATGGAACCAAATATATAAAATGATAGGTCAAACACCCAGCTGCTTTAAAATCATATAACTCCATTAAATAACTCCATTAAAATAATCAATGGAACTACATACATTTGAAGAGAAAGGTTGAGTTTTTCAATCTGCAAATTCACTCTACTCTGAAAAATTATTCACAATGGATAGAAGAAGATCTTAAACCCACCACTTTCAAAATTAAAAGAATGAAAATGAACAAGCAATTAATTTACATAAAGATTAAATTAAGAGAGAAGTGCGGTGCCTGAGACTGAAAAATGTACAGGACATGATAAACTGACAGGCTCATAATATAAAAAAATATTAATAACAAATGAAAATGCATGAATTGGATAATAAATATATGGGATGATAAATCATGTTTAATGATTAATAATATAGCTCTGAGATAATAAAAAAGGATTATCCAAGCCAGTGATCAGAATGCTTCAGCTTGTAGTCAAATTACCTTTGAACTTGCTTTATTATAAAATGGCTAATTTTCTTCAAATTGTAAGAAATAATTAATCTAAATGCTGCGAAGACTATCCATTCAGAATATATTCTACCTCTTTTGCAGGCTCCAAGTGATTTTTGTCTTCAATTTCCTTTTACATTTTTCTTTGAAATAGGTGAGATTAGTATCAAGGTTCTTCATTTCCAGAATACAAGACCTATACTAAAATAGGCATTAAGGGAGATGTGCTTCTAAAAGATAATGCCAAACTGGGCCCTCCCTGTTGGGAAAACAACTGGACAGCAAAAGTTACAGCACCTATAGATGTATGCCACTTAGGATGCTCTTGGAAAACCCAGAACACCTACAGCACAATTCCTCAGGAAAGGGGTTAGAAATAAGTTACTGAATCTACTCTCCGGCCCACATGCAGGACAAGCACTTAGCACAGCAACCAGTTTCCACTCAAATTAATGGGTGATTTGAGCATTTAAATTCTTAGGCTATGGTAACAAATGTGGTATGAAAATGCAGGCAAGGTATCCAAACAAAAGTGTAATTGTTCTTAAGTTCATGCCCTGCTGGCAATTGCTGAAATGGAGCAAACGGCAATTTGGCAGGAAAGGGAAACTAAGAAGTTCTGTCGCCTTGCTGGTCTCGCAAATCAAGTAAATTATACTTTGTAGCCATGTGTGAATTTGCCACCACATCGATCAGAGATGCTATCTGAACTTCAGCTGAATTTAAGACTCTGCTTCAGTGTTTTGCAACAGGAAATATTAAGTTTTAGACCCTGAACCGTAGGTGATAGCAATTTTAAAATCAGGTTGAATTTCAGAGGTTGCAAAATGCAAAAATGTTTGTGAAACACAGGTTTCTTCATGGGCTCTTCAGTTAGAACTCTATGCACCACTGAGGGTTTTCTTGGAGTTATGAGAAAAGGCTCAGACACAGCACCTAACAGGGAGCCAATACTAAAAAATTGGGTCAGCCCAGAAGCCATGCTAGACTACAATTCTACTGACCTTTTTACTTTCACATTCTTTCTACTAAGACCAGCTTCTGTCACATGATGGAGAACGTATGCTGTACTCAAAATCCTGAATTACTTCTTTGATCACCTTCAATGAACGCACGTTCCATTAAAAATCTTCTTTTGTATATAACAAATGAGGCAGTCAGGCATTCAGTCTTGCACATAAGCAGCACATCAGAGATTCAAATATGGGATGTAAGCAAGAATTTTCAAGTGCCACCTTTTCAGCAGCATAAGGGGAATGCCAGCTGTTTCCATAACT
Organism: Serilophus lunatus; assembly: GCA_013399895.1. Taxonomy (NCBI): domain Eukaryota; kingdom Metazoa; phylum Chordata; class Aves; order Passeriformes; family Eurylaimidae; genus Serilophus; species Serilophus lunatus. Next base: position 550,699 of record VXBA01010948.1, on the reverse strand, counting down.
CCACCTTCTGTGTAATCAATACTTCAAGTCATCAACTTTTCTGACACTACAATGGTTTCATCTGTCACTTAATCCAACTTAAATGCCACTTGTTGTTGACAAGGATGGTTCTGGAAATCTGTTCCGTCTGCTATTCGCATCTTAGACACAGCAATCATGTGGCCACAGAGTGTGTCAGAGCAATGTACTGCTTAACGCTCAAAAAGCAACAACCTCAAAATCAGAGATGAGCTTTCTGTTGAATCAGCACCCCTCTCAAATCCAAACCATAACCTCTCACTGCAGAATTACAACATAGAATACATGCGGGGGGAGGGCAAAGGAAAATGGAGTATGAACGTGTCTTCTGCTGGCAGCTCATAGCAGAACAGAAACATTAAAACTGCATTGGAAATGAAACAGAAGAGGTACCAATCAACAACTAGCTATCCAGCATGCTGAATTATGAAAAAAGTGCTAAAAATGTACAGAACGTGGGATGCTCTCATCTTGACATCTTCGTACTTCAACAAGGGAGACTAGTACTCTGAATAATAAATAATCCATCGTATTTGATTGTACAAAGATCCAACTTTTGTTTCACATTTTAAAAACACAAACCTTCTTATTTTCATCTCCGCTCTTCCTCATTCTTGTAATTCTTTTGAAATAAGTGTATTCTAAACTAGGTCTTATTCTTCAAAATTACAGGACATCTGCTAATCTTCGCATGGTTACAAAAACCACCAGGAGCCACAAAGACAAGTGATGGCTCACAAACACCGGCACGATGGTCGCTGGGAGGAGGAGCCTCCAGCTGTACCCGCTGTCATGTCAGCTCAGTGCCGCTTCGGGCTCAACCCTCTTGGGTGACTTTCAACTCCCGCTAAAATATGAATTTATCTCAGCATCGTCCTGGGGAGAAATCTTTGTCATTTAAAGCACTTACAGTGTAACACAAGAGCAACGAGACAGTGGAGCGAGAGCAGGTTACAAAGCTATAGCTTTTCCGTCTAGATAAGTAGCATTATAAAAGAGGAGGTTACGCTGAAGCAGCACCTCCTGGCTGCAAGTTTATTTACAATTGATATTCCTCCACCGCTCTTACCTTCTGTTTGATATAAGCCGGGCTGCTCTTATTCTGCTCGCAGTGACTGACATTGCTGTCACTCACGAAGGTGGAGTTGTACTCCTCCTCCCACAGCCGCCGGTAGATAAACTGCTCTACCAGCGGGAGCTTCAGGGAAGACGCAAAAATGTAGATGAAAATGACGGGCTCTACGCACAAAACCTTCCTCATTTCGGGGTACGGGGTTCAACCTCTGTATGAAAAAACAAACAGTAAGTCCCCACGANCGGGTCCGCGCCGGGACCGAAGGGACTCCGAGTGCCGGGACCGCACACGCCGCGCCGGGACCCCGCGCACGGCTCCGGCCCCGGCAGCGCCTCCCGCCCGGCCGTGCCCTGCTTGACAGCGGGGGGCGGGACGCGGAGGGCAGCCGTGTCCCCTCAGCGGAGCAGTGTCCCTCGCCGGCCCATCGCCACCCCCCCCGTCCCCTCCCTGAGAGGAGGACGCCGGGCGCGGCCATGTGGGGCCGGGCTCCCCCGGGCGGCGGGCGGGGCCGAGCGGAGCGGCCGGGCCCGTGTGCCCGCGTTGGGGCCCGCGGTGTTCGTCCCCGTTGCGGGGGCGCGCCGGGTTGTTGCTGCAAATCGGGGCATGTCAGCGGTTCGGCGATTTCAGCATCCTGCCAAACGCCGCCGCTGCTCAGCGCTCACCGGGCCGGCCGGCTTGTTTGGGATGGTTACACAACGAGGATCTGCCTTATCAGCGGCGCCTTTGGCCTCGTTTACCGCCGTGACCCCGGCCTGGAGCTCAGCCCGGCCCAGGGGATCAGCCCCCCCGGAGGCGTGCGGTTAGAATTGGAAAAAGCCTCTAATACAACCTGGTCTAACCATTAGCCCCCATACTGCCGGGAAGAGTTACACCCCATTTTCTCTGAACCTGACATAGCTGGTGCCATGCCGGGGAAAAGACATCGTGGCAGGTGTCCCTGTTGTAACAGTGGCTCTACATGAAAGGTCGTACTGGTGCAGATCCACAGTTGTGCTGTTTAGATATAGCCTCTAACCCACCCTGATGTTCACAAAAGAGGGAGCATGCCCTGGCATCAGGTGCACTGTCCCCGTAAGACAACTATGAGTGATGATTCTGGCCTCATCACAGGTGTGGTACACAAGGAGAGAAGTGACATCGCTGGGAAGTCCTGAAGAATCTCTTTTCAGTCTTAAATACTGTTTTTCAATTACAAGTCCTATTTCCAAAATGCAAAGGGAGTTTAGAAACTTCATGAAAATTCAGTTCCTTGATAAAGTGAAGATAGATTATCTGTAACATGGATCATATGATCTTGAATAATGCTTTAACTTGTTCACTGCCATGTGACATGTCATTCAGTCCCAAATTTGGGGACAACCCTGGGATAACCCAGGGTTGTGTCTTAGCATAGGACCAACTCAATATACAAGCTCAGTGGCTTTGATCATTTAACTATGCTTCTTTGGTTTGGCATATAGGCTTGCTCACAGAGACACGTAGACAAACTGAAAAAAAGTGCTATTCTGGCCTGAGATCAACTTGTAGACAGTATTGTCCCTCTCCTCAACCTGTCCAGGTCCAAAGTCTGACTCATCCTGTGACAGTATTTTGTTTGTCACAAGGTAAAGCAAAACCAAGCATGTGAGAATTGCACGCAAATGGGTTGCTTGGCAAGAGGGGCTGTTCAGGTCACTCATCCAGCTGCTAACATTTGAGCACAATGAAGAAGGGATTTTAAACCTTTGGAACTTTCTGTTGTTCCACAGGAGAATATTGTCCAGAGCCTCATTAAGTTTCTTGCTAGATCCAGATGTGCTGAAGAGCATGTCACTTACAAACACAACTGTCTGACTGCAGGGAAGTTTGCTGGCATGATTTGTTTCAGCTCACAGTTCCTTCAGGACAGTCTTCCCAGTGCCAAAGAGTGAAGCTCCAGATCTGTGTTCTGTAAAGGTCCTCTTCTTCTATCCTTCCTACGTCCTGTAACTGTGTTAAAGTTTGGGCTTGGATTTGCAGAGCCAAGTGGCTCCAGCAAAATTGTGGCCTCAGCAGTGTTGAAGGTAAGGCTGCACCATGAGCTGGTCACTTCAAAGCACCTGATTATCTTTCTGCAACAGCTTGCAGCCTGCTCATGAGTCTTCTAGTGCTAACAGGTAACATATACCCTACAAGCATGTGCACCAGAACAGACTTGGCCCTCCTTGGTTCCCAGTCGCTGCCTGCAAGGGGAACTGAAAACAATAGTGTGATTGGACTTTTAAGATCAGACTTGGCTGGGTGATGCTTATCCTTTGAAGTTGTGCATTTCCAAATAACACAATACATGGCAAGCTAGCTTCCTCTCTCCTTTGTCACCAGTACTCACACTGCTCCAAATTTGAGTGACATGCCCATGAACAGACTCCACAAAGGTCACAGGCCTACAGTGGCTGCAGCTCTGCAGTTTGCACTGTTTTTATTTTATTTACTGATATCCTCAATGTATGAAGAATTGAAGGAACACATATATTCATTGTAGAGGTCAGGCTTTTGGGGAGCACTTGCTCAGTGTCCAATAAAAAAAAATTAAACCCCAAACAAATTACTGATCCTTGAAGGTGGAATGTTGCTTGTGTGTCAGGGCATGGAAAAAGGGAGACATGCAGTGATGTTCAAAGTTCAGAACATTAGGGGACTTTTGAGAGATCCCACCAGCACTAGTCAAAGGCATTACTTCAGTGGTGTAAATGTTCAAATAAGGCCTCCTCTACTTCAAGGAATTGTGTTCATTCAAATCATTGCTACTATAAATATTTTTTCCCGGCAAATTCCTTTGATGAAGATAAAGTTGAAGACATTTTGGAGAAATCCTTTGCTGAAAAAATTAGTAGTGCTTTAATAAATAAAATGTGATTTTAATTGCATTCTAACAAGTTCAGCATTTTTAAAATTGAGGTGACTTTAATTTTCCACATTAACAATCTCTGAGAACCTTAGCCCTCTACATATCATTTATGGATTACAGAGTGACATTAAGAAGTACTATCTTTACTTGTATTCAGCTCATGTTTTCAAGACTATCTTGATAATAACGGTTAACACAAATTAAAAAGAAAAAGAAATCACAAGAAACCAAAAATCAAAACCAAAAAAAAAATTAAAAAGGCAAGAAAGAAGCACACTTTTGACAGAGAGTCAATTTTATACAAAATGCAGTTCTGCAGAAACCCTTCTTACCCTTCATCATGCTCATGAATAAGGCAAACAAAAATACATGAAGGAAGTTCTCCAAATATTGCCACTGGGAGAAAGGAGAAGATCATAATTCTGCAGAGGCATACCTAAGTTTAGATACAACTGGTTTTTTTGCTTTCATTGTAACTGCGTTGGTTTCTGAAGTTTGAATGCAAACCCTGACAATAGAGGGCAGTAATAAAGATTTAAATATGAGGCTGAAACAAATCACGATAAGGAAAATTTGTTCAACAAATCCAACCACATGATTTTGAAGAACCGTTCTTACCAAAGAGACAGGTCATCAGTGATTTTCAGGGCCTAAAATGGCATCTCTGATCTGTGACTGCTTACACAGCTAAAATCATCTGCCTCAGGCAAGTGGCAGCCTGAGTAGGGTAGAGAGGCTCACATCTTCACCACTCTTACCTCCAGCTAACCCCATCCACACTGAGTAGCATTTGATCTGAGTATCTTCTGGCCTCATGCGATAACCAAATGTCACAGGTAATCATAAATGATACTATTTTTGTCCTTTTGCAGTCCAGAATATCTGAAATAATGTGGCTGAGTTCATTTAATGTGGAAGAAGGTGCTTGAAAGGTATGGTCAAGGACGTCCCACCGACACAATATTGCTGAAAACAGGGTGCTGTTCTGAACAGAGCATGAGGGCTACTGTTGTCTCCTGTCTCGATGCCATATGGCACTTACTGCTCTTCATAAGCGTTGTGTTGAAAAATTTTGCTTGTTTGAATCCTCAGACATGTGTAAGGCATCAGGATATATTTATTTTCTCCAAACAAGATAATCTTAACAAAACTGACATTCTTGCTGGCCTCTCATCACACACACCACATAACAACAGCCATTTCCAAATAGTGTGGTTTATTCAGTATTTTCGCTTTTCAGTTACTTACCTCTTTTACTCATGTCTTTGCAAGTCTTCGGTGCTCATCTCTGATTATTTCATATCTCAGATTTAGATGTTTCCATTGAAAGCCCTTCACTCCTGTGGCTTTTCTGTTGAGATGATTCAGTGGAGGAGAATTTAGCAGCATCCTTCACACTGGGTTCAGGTGCAGCTTGTGCAAACAGGCTCTTGTGGTTTTGTCCAGTCTGAAACAAAGCTACAAAGAGTTATTAGATCTGCTGTAACTGGCTTCCAGACTACTTGAAGATTTGGAATTTATTTTATTCAGCTGCTTGGTCCTGTTTAAGGTAGATTTTTTTTCCCTTCCTGTTTTGCTTTCAATCATATTTATGTACTAGACATGTGATAGCTTTGCACTGTAGATGCAAGTTGTGTTTTTCTGACTGCATTGCTTAATACAGAATTTCTAGTGAACTGTTTTACAATTCCAATTTAGCACCTTAGTATTACTTTGCAAAACCACTTTGAAAAATAAGTAGTGGTATTGGAAGTGCTGTCCTGCCCACTACTCTCTGTCCCTTACCTTTGCAGCTGTGTATTGAGTGGGGGTCGTAAACAGCAGCGTGCTGGAGATATTCCTGATCACCATGACTCAGCAAAATGCTTGTCTCTTTGGTCTGTATTTCACTTCATGCATTTGCAGATGTGTACAAAGGCATCCTTCTGCCTAGAAGAATTTTTTAATCTGAAACAGCATGTTTCTTTCTTTTTTTATTTTTCTTCTTTTTTTAAACTTTTATTTATTTGTGTAAAAAATTCATTAAAATGAGGAAGTGAAGGTAAGCAGCTGAGGCAGGGCTGGAGTGACTGAAGTTGAGTCATATGCTCTTCTGTTGCAGGAGGCTATCGAATTTTATCTGTTCTTAAAATTTTGCCAAGGCAAAGTGCTTTTCCAGTTTGTTAAATAACAGTGCTTTTCATTCCTAGTAAATTGTTGGGACTGGCCAGCTGCGTTTGTTTTTCAGAGATAATGACTGATCATCTACCATCACCCTCGAGAAGCAGCAGCGTTTTGGGGAGCTTCACCAAGCCCAGTAAGCAGAATGCATCGTATTTAGGATACAAGTGTTTAAGCTGAGTACCATTAGGAAGGTAGTGACAAATGATGAGCTATTCTCAACTTTCAAAGCCTGTGAGAGATTTGCTGCTGTTCTGCCAGAGGACTGTGCATAAGGCTTGAGCCTGTGCAGCCCAGCAGAAACTCTGAGATCAGTGACAAAGCCTTTATCATTTGAAGGAGTTTGAATTAGAGTGAGACTGTGTGTGTACCCCAAGCAGCGGTTTCATGTTCTCTTTACAGTTTTAGTTTCTCAGGGGGAAGCTATGAAAGGTTTCAGAGGAAGCAACAGTCCACTCTGCCTTGCTGTGGTTTAGGTGGTAATGGCAATTTTTCTTCACTAGTTGTTCACCAAAACTGTTCTTGACATTCAAAGCAACAGGAAACACAACTATCAGTCCTTATTCCTATCTATCAGAAAATACCCAAAGACACCATTTCCCTGATTTTCCAAATATCTGCCCGGATCTGTTCAGAAAGATCTGCAAAGTGATGTTCAACGTGTCCTATTACTTTAACTGAAATAACTCCTTCCCGGGCATGATTCTGCTGTGGATTTGTGCACATAAACATCACTGAGTATTTGGCCCAATTACACTCTTTTTGTCGTAAAATACTTTCAGGGACAAGAGGCATGTCTCCTAGGTATCATAGAACAGCAGCAGGAAATTCTCTGGGTTCTTTAAGATTACCACAATGCCTGAAGCAGACTTGTCATGTACTGTTTTCAAACAAGTTCCTAGCAACTTTCTTATACAGAAAGATGGAGTAACATTGCTGAAAATTATATGGCACTTGGATCCAGCTTTAGGTATAAGTGAATTTCTTCTAAAACAGTACAGAATGCTATTTACTGCTCCCACAGGGAAAATAAATGACAAAGCAGCTCCATTCGTTTGGAATTGGGTCACTCATAATGGAAGGTATTCAGTTTAGCCAATTGAATAATAAGTGTGAAGACTCATTTTATCACCTTAAACAGATCCTTCATGGTCTTATTAAACCTAACCATAACTGAAGAATTTCCTGGTTCAAGAAGTTCCTGAACTGATGATTCCTGGAAGCAGGGAAGGTAACCCGAGAACAGCCAACACATGTGCAGCGTCTGTTATTTGCCACTGTCAGAGAAGGGAATTGAACTAGGTGGACTTTTGTCTGTGTTATATGGCCATACTTATTTCTGTAAGACTTCAGTGCTGATAGAAGAATAGAAGTAGCATTTTGAGACGATTTCACAAAAACTGGGAGCGTAACTTGGGATGTACAAGGCAAAGGCTGTATGAATTAATAACAAGGGGAAGATGTACAGTTACTTACAAGCAGTCTTGCTTTTAGTTGTTCATCTGTATAAATGCATGACTTTGCATAAAATCCTTCAGAAACTTCGAATTTTCTGCTCAGCACTGGGGGTGTTTTTCTATCAGAATGTGCAAATATTTTTTGGATAGCTTTGCAAGTGGCTTCTGAACCAGACTAGAACTTGTTGAGACTCATTGCCTCAGTGGGCAGCAAGTTTTGCCTTCTGTCTATTTTTAAAATGAGGTTTGTGTTGGAGAAACTGAAAACCAGTTAACAAGTGTTTTTGCATAACACAGTTGATGGTGACAGTATACCTTACAGACACTGAACCTATCCATATCTATGCTGTCTGCACTCCCTGACTGTACTTGTATGGCATGGCCATGGCTGATAAAACTGCTTAATGTGGAAAAGAACTGCTAATAAAGCACGTAAGGACTTAACTGCAAAATTAATTTTAGCAAACAGAAAAAGTAATGCCTGACTCCTGGAGTCGTTTTCTTTTTCTTCACAATTGGTTGTTCTCTGCTGATGATTCTTGTTGACTGTGTCATCATAGTTTTCATCTTTGCCCCTCCGAGATCCTTGCTACTCCATGCCCTCCTTTGGTACAACTTCTGCCCAGCTTTCTACATCCCATCTATCCTGGCCACTTCTCTTTAGCTGAGGCCATGTGGGAGCTCTTGTCTCCCTGGCATGCCTGAGGCTGGGGAATGCCTACTGTTTTTCCCATGTCTTATTCCCCAGCACTTACACCTCAGAGAAGCAGCTGGAATCCCTTCTTTCATTTTTTTCCAGCTCTTTGCAGATTTGTCAGATCAACGAAGCTTGGAAGCATGAAAAACAGCTGGAAACCAAAAAGTCATGCTGTCACCAGCAGATCTGTCTGCTCTTCATGAAACCAGTCAGTGTTCTTAGCTTCATGACTGTTTTCACTGGTTTCACTTTCTGTCCTGCTCTATCCACACATATTTTAACATTGGCAATTCAGTTTCTGTGTTGAAGTGGTAATACCTTCTCACACCTTTTCTATTTAAACTCGAATAAATTCTGTTTATTCCATATTGAGTAGAAAACCCTTCACAAGAATGACATTCTGAACCTGAATTTGTATGCGTTATCCAGGACAACACAGGAGAAGTTCCTCTTTCAAAACCGAACATTTCTGTTATTTTAAAACGGAAAGACATTAGTGATGACATCACAAAATGTCTTCAGTGAATCAAATAGATTCTTGAAATAGATCTACGATGTCACATACTGTATTCAAGTCTAAATAATGTTTACTTCAGAAAAAGCTAGCCATGTGAAATAGTGAGCACTTGAAATCCCCTCTTCCCCCCCCCCCTTCTTTTGTTTTAAACTTTCTGAAGATTGGACTGTCTTCAGAATCATTAGATACAGTACTGTTGTTTTATTAAAAAAACATGAAAATGTTTCAAGAGATAAATGGATAGACACTCATTCAGTAACATCACAACTTGAAGGTTGTCCTTTCTATTTTGTGTTTCCTGACTGTGGCTTTTGTTTAGTCTTTAAATATTGAACTGCCAGAAAGCCCCCCATTTAGTGCTTGCCTCTGCATTTCTTGAGGACCTGGCATTCCTCTGGGGCTCCAGAAGAGCTCTGTCTGTGCAGGAGGTACCAGTCTTGCTCATGTCTACAACTCAGGTGTGAGCTTGGGTTTGTGTGGGAGTGGCAGGGTGTCGTGTTTCTTTGGCCTGGCTTTTTGGCATGTTCAGAAGGTATCAACCACAAATGTAATTATTTAAAAGACCTTTACTTATTTACTCTGTGAATAAAGGTGAGATTAATTTATGATATCTCCACCCTCCATTATTTCTTTTTAATCTCTGATCAGATGTAACACTTCTGACTGACGTTAATATCCTCAGGCTTTGGTTTAATAGAACAGGAAATCCAATATTAGCATGCCTCACCACAATCCAAACCACTAATGCTACTTTATACTAATAAGATTTATCGCAGAGCAGATAGTGTCTGACCAAGCCACTCCAGTGCTTTGTCTACATGACAGTCACAGGCTATCTTCCTTTGCCCTGTATAGCCAGTATGAAATAGTGACTCTAAGAAAACCTTTTTTTTTTAGTTAACTTCAGTGTGACTACAATGCTTACAGTTAATCTCTGTCAAGTTTGAGTGTGACATGATTTGGAGTCCACATACCTCAGGGACTAGCAGTGGCAGAACTGTGAAGCTGAGCTCAAGGCAACACAGCCTGGACACGCTGCCTTCACTCCAGGCATCCTGGAGAAGGGATCCTGCCCACAGCAATGAACTGTTGATTGATTCCTTCTTCACAGCTTGTGAGGAACCGAAAGAGCTGTCACTTGCACACAGAGAGGATCCTCTCCTGCCTTTCCCCATGCATTAGACCTGCAGCTTTTTGGTGTCTGTGCTAAACTGAGCCAGATCTCAGATCTCCCTGTTCTTTGGCTGTTTCCTCCTGCCATCACTTGTCCTCTGCCATTCTGTTTCTGGATACACAGTAAACTGAAGTATGAATTCAGTTCAGTTAACTACTGCTTACTTTTTTCATGATGTGACAGCAAGGAACAAGCTTGCGGTTAAAGATACTGAAACTGGTCAGTAAACTGTACCTTTGGTGGCTGTTACACTGGAGTCTGCTCTGGAAGTTGTTCTTTATTGCAGTAAGCATATTCAACTCAGGTTTGTAGGAGTCCTGATGAGATTGCTCTTGCAGTGTCATTTACACTTTTCATTCTTTTGGTCCTAAGCAAAGCACAGGTAATACATTGTACACTGTTTTTTGATTGCTTGTTAAAGCCTGGATGAGAGAGGTAAAAGGTGGTTAAGGTGAGGTTGAGTTGTTTTCTGGAGGTTCCTGTCTCTGCTCTTCTCATACTGTTACCTGTTTGTGTGGAATAGACTTGATACCTTTTGGGAATGGTTGAGGTGAAGTGAGATTTACTTCATCCTCATACTTTCTTGCAAGTGGGGTTTGTGTCCAGAAAGGGTCTGGGGAGAAAACAATACACATTGGTTTATAATTGTTACAATCAAGGTCTAACCTGAAATTTTCAAAATTTTTTTTATTTACTGTGAGAAATAGAGTATTCTATTACAATATCAGGACCTCATAAAGCTAATGGGGACACAAAGGCTGGACAAAAGAGACAGATGTTCCATAGCAGGCAGTCAAATGCACTGTAAGGGAAAGGGGGCATTTGGACCTCATAGGTATAAATCACATTTGTTAATGCATGTCCATTAGGCTGACACTATTAACTGCAGCTGTAATCAGCACACCAGTATTCTGCATTTTCTGAAAAAAGTTTGATAACAATATTTTAAGGAATTGGCACTGCATTTGATTCTTCTTTCTTGGCAAGATTGGTATTATTTACCTGTCTTTGAAAAGCTGCTGAAATGAATGTAGCCTCAAGCCTACTTTAATTGAGAGTAGCAAAATATATTTTTTTAATAACTAAGTGTCCTGAAATTACTGATTAAAGACTGGTTTAATTTTCCATCCTAATGCAATTCTTCAGCTTAAATCCAATACAATTTCACAGTTCATTCATGCCAAACTCAGATAAAATATTTAACACTTTTTTGTGAAATCACCTCAGACTCTTACAAACCCATTATACTAATTACCTTTTCAATGAGCACAACTGAAGAAATGGGTGTACTTACAGTGTCCAGAGAATGCTGTATGAGAGAATGATACTGTTCTCAGAATTTTAAGAGTGTTTTTTTTTTTTTCTAAGCTAGTAGAAAATCCAGCCTAATTTCAGAATCAGGTAGTGTGAAATCCTATAGTAAAACCTGGAAATTTGTAACAATTTTTAAAGAATCACACTCTCTACCATACAGGAAAGTGAAGTTCCAAAAAGTCTTGTTTGACTACATCCAGTGGCCAGATTTGCTGAAAGAAACAGGTTTTAAGAGGATGCAGGTAAGGTCAAAACCCTAACCCTAATCCTCCCCTCCCACCCCTCCCCTCTCCCTGTAATGCTATAAAATAATTCTTAAGTTTTAATTGTTTCTGCTTTTCATGGAACATGAAAGATTCACTCTGCTGAAAAAAAACCTGGTTGTAAAGTACCTCATTTACCTAAATATCATGTGAAGACTTATTTTGGAAAAAAAAAATCGTTAAGACATATTTTGCCTTAATTTTGAGTTCCACTTCATATTTGCAATTAGGAGTCTAAAACACATTTATGCCACTTTAGTTTAGGAGGGCAAGGGGAAGATAAAGAGTCACTGTGGAACGTGAATTTTTCTCTTCCAACTTAAAACAGATATAACAACATTAAAGCAAAAAAACTGCATAGAAATTAGAGCATTTCACACCATGTCCCCACTCACCTTGTTAATGTGGGCATAGGGTGTCATGTACTGATCTGGGGTTAGTGGTCCTGCCTCTGTGGCAGCTACACCCCATCTATCCCCTACCACCTCCAGGCAGCGACACAAAGCCCTACACAAAACCCCACAGCAATGTTCTAATGAATGATGAAAAATCATCATGCTATTTAATAGCAACACTATTTTTGACCAGCATAGGAGAAAAAAATTGTTACAATGCAATGAAAATTCTCTTCATTTCTAAGCGTGAATTTGCAATGGAAAAAATGTGAGCAAGGTCAGATTTCCAAATCTGTTGGTCCTACACAAAACAAGAAGAAAAAAAAAATTAGAAGAAAAAACCCAAAGAAAAACAAAACAGAGACAAAAAAAAAAGAGGCTTTGTGGTATTTCATGGATGTTAGCAATGTTTCCTGTGCAACAACTGTATCATCACTGCACAGAATAGAAGTAATGCAATGGATGCAGATTAGGACACAAGTATAGCTATTATGATACATTAATGTGTTCTGTAGTGATAAAGGAATTTAGAAAGACAAAGTGAGTGACTGTTACTCTTTGACAATATATTATGCATTCCTCTTCAATAATAGACTTGGTGTAGAAATAGCTCAGTAAGATGATGAAGTTGCAGGTAGGAAACAATTGCAATTACTTAACAAAGGTGAAAAGTAACAGATGCTTTAACATCCCTGTGGAGCACATCTGATGGAGGCAGCTGCAGCTTCAGTTTCCTCATTGCTGACTTTTGTGAGATGGTATCAATTAGACAATCCCCTGTATGTTAAGAAATCATGAGAAAACAAGCTGTCATCCTGAGTGTTGTGACCCTGCCAGCATTACCAGAGCAAGCCTGTCTCAGTTGCTGAGTCCCATCAGCTAGACAACAAAACTGAAATCAAGTTAATAATTATTCCCTGAAGTAATTTTTTTTTTCTGAACATCAACAACTCCAGCTAGCAAAAACTGATGGACTTTGTTTTCTGATTGTACTTTGAATTTCTCATTTTCCAAAATACTGTCTATAGAATTTTTTCCCTGCTGATGAAAATACATACTATGTTGAATGTGATCAAATTGCTCCAATTTGCAAGGGAGTGATAATAACTTGTAGCTTTCAGCTATGACTGCGCTGTACATTTCTGTACAATAGATCTTCCTTCCTCCCACATTTTTTTCATGCTGATAAACTTGCCTGAATGCTGTGCAATATAAAAATGGCTGTTAGGGAGCCCTGGTTATAATTTCAGCCATGCCCTGTGTGGGACTGAAATGGTGGTATCTGGCAATATTTGATTTTGCAGCTATCATAACATCCTATCTTGTGTATCCTCTTGAGGGTATCATTATTGTCTGGAGTCATCTGCAGGCAGCCTGATATTGCTTGCAAGTAGGCAGCTCTGGGATTTTTTTCCCTTTTGTGCTTTGAAGCTTTGGTTGAGAAAGCTCTGCCTTTATCCATTTTTCTCCCTTAAAGCTGTTGTCAGCTATCATTTGCAGTTCCTTGGTTTGATGGAAAAATGTAAAGGAATGCTCCAGCCTTATCTTTCCTTGGCTCAACTGCAGTCCTAACAAGCTGGAAGTGATATATTCCCATAAGCATCTCATTGTATCCTCTTCCTCTGGCTTTCCTGATGCTTAGTCACCAAGGCAATGGTACTGTTCAGAATTCCTGTCTTTCTGCCCTGACCTTGAGCACTTCTCCTGTGGAAATGCTATGAAGTGATGCCCAGCTGCTGAGTACCTTAAATGGGGTAAGGTGAGTTGTGCCAAAATGTCTGTATGCAGGAGGAAGAGTTTCTTCATCTTCTGATCCACACATCTTTTATGCCCTCTGTGCATCTTCAGGATCCAGCTGCAGCCTCTGCACTGGTGATGAATGACGTCAAGGTAAGGAAACTCCAAACCAGGCCATACAGGGCCCAAAAAACAAGGCACAAAGCCAGAATCATGGATACGGCGATAATTATGGTACTATCTGCACCTCGTCATTGGATATTTGTTGGCCATATCTGTCCTACATCTCCCTATGATTTACAGGAGTCTGTGTAGGTATACAGGGGAATGTATTCAGAGATGTCTGGGTGAAGCAATATGTACTAATCATTAATGCCCCTAACTATTTCCTTCCCAAAAAATCCCTGCCTGCTTTCAGAAGGAAAAATCTAGATATAAATCAGAGCTGGACATTGCTGAATGATCTGCCATCGTCCTTGCCAAACTTTTGCTGTTTAATAGTGGGGAAAAGAAGTAGGTTAGTACTTTGTATTTTAATTTTAAATTTTATTTTTATCTACTGTTTTCAGTTGCAGGTGTCTGAAGCTAGATGCATCTGAAAGTGGCTGGTATGTATAAATTCCTTTGATAGTTGATGTCCATCAATGCTGGGAATCTAGAGGATCTCACACTTTCTAGCATAGACATCAGAAGTTGCTTTAGGTCACATCCTTTTTATTTCAGGATTTCCCCATGAATTCATTATGATTGTGGTGACGCTATTCTGGTGAGAGGAATTGAATGCAAGTTAAATGTGGCCAAATGTTGTTGTAGGTTAAGAACATAAAACTGTCACCAAAGCTGATGGAGAAGTATGCAAGAGGAGAATACCTTTAACGATAAGAGTGGATTGACAGGAGATTTTTAGCTATCAAGTCATAAAGAGAAAACTATAGCCTCATTTCCTCTATAATTGATAGAGAACAATTTTCCCTGCTTTATGATAGGTAGTTTGTTTTATTTCTGAATACCAAGTCAGTTATTGTGGGTTTTATCAAGTTGTATGGTGTGGATTGCAGACACAGTCTAAGAGTTTCCTTTTAAAGGAAACTATAATGTCCTAATGTGTTTTTTTGGCTTTATATCATTTATAGACAAAATGAACAGGATCAAGCTACAGCTTGAAGAATCATGGCATTTTTAGCTAAGGAAATGTTCTTGATGAAAACCCAGATTTTATTAGTGATACTACAATTAAATAAGCCATTATCAACTTCCTACAGATCTCCTAAGAGCAGCTCTCTTTCATTCTGGAGCCCAAATTACGGAAGCAATCTTCATAAAGGCCACTTCCCTAGCTATAGTGCCTGCTGTGATATGATTCATGCCTTTTGTCTTCTGCTTGGAATTTGGGGATGTTTATGAAGGAATGTTATAAATACTGCATCTTATTCCTCTTTTCACAAGATGCATTATTCACAAGAAAAAAAAAAAAGAAAGAAAGAAAATCACATCACATATGTACGTCATATAATTTCCATTCCCATTGCCATCTGGCACTATTCTTGTTGCCTCCTTCATATACATATTGAAAGGATATAAAGCCAGTGTCAGGCAGACACGTTTCAGTGCTACAGCTGGGAATGTAATGGGACACAGGCACTTTTTAGACAATAAATCTGTGTAAATGTGCATTTGAAGGCTGGAGCTGAAATAATACATGTTTGAGAGCAGAAGGAGAAGTAATGCATAAGAATCCCACTTTCCAAGCTGTGCATTACTGGTGATCTTATTCAAAAGGTATGAAGATGAACAGTATAAATATCTCAGTTCTTTTTATCTTGCTTAGGCTTTTATTTTCACTAAGGAAGCAGCAATATCATCTGTATCTGGAAAGTACCTGGCTGTTGATTTACCCTAAAGTGTTGCCTAAAAATTAGATCTTTTTTGGCATGGCAACTTTAAAACAGTAACTGCTGTGTGCCAGTACACTGCTAATTACAGCAAGAACTTTCCTGGGAGAAAAGAGCATTTTCCAAGGCTGAAAGATGACCTGCAGGATGGCCACTGCAGACCCACTCTGTTCATCTCGCTTGCTTAAGGTAAAGAGTGATGACAAGTGGTTGCATTCATATTGAAGCAGTCTATTTATGGGAACCATTATGCTAGTAAGTGACAGAATTATTGGTTATGAAATTCAGATGAGCTTCCACATACAAAGCGACTGTGGTCATGTGCCAGGGGAAAAGGGAAGAATTTAGGAGTCAGGGATTGCTCTTATGTTCAAAAAACCTAGAGAAATAATCTGGCCATCGATTCAAGTAGAAATCTGATCCTTTTATAAGGTGTACCTAGTTATAGATTATACTGCTATCATCTCCTCTCTGTGTCTATCCTAGGTCAATGGTACCCTGACTTCTAGCAGCAGTGACAGAGCTGGACAAGCAAAGAGTTGTCAGCAGATGCATCTGGTCATTCATGGACTGCGTTTGCTGCTTGAGCTTCTGCCTTCCCTGATGGGCCTGGGGCTCCACAGCATTGACCTGAAAAGGTGGTTCAGCCATACCAGGCAACTATAGCCTAATGGCTCTGAGGAGTCCACAGAGAGGGCCAGAATCTGGAAGGAGGTGTTTTGGAGACCCAATTACTGTCTCAGCATCGCTGATCAGAGCCCAGATCACAATCACTGTGCAGTGCTAATGGCTCGAAGAGCAGTGTTTGCCTGCTTCCAAGGAGTAAAGCTTGTTTAAGCAAGAAAGTTGAAATGGTAGAGCTAGAGCCTGCAGGTAAATGGGCTCCAGAAAAAAGTGCTATGGATGGAGCACAAGACCAAAGCAGTTTGCAGTGTGTTTTTTTTTTATTTGTTTTGTGGTTATTTTATGCTTCAGATGAATAAATGATTAGGAGGATTATTACACATCCTACGTCACGGTCTGGCATTAAGTCATTAAAGCGATTTATTTTTGCAAAGAGTGATTTTTTAATCATTTGGGTACAAATTAACCAAACTGCAGTAAACAAAACAAAAACTCATTATTTATATGTATTTACTGAATCAAAGACTGGTCCTCATCTCAATAGCTCTGTTATCTGCCTTGAAACACCAAAGAAGAACACAAAGCCCAGCTTTGGCTCTGGGATTCCTCTACCTGATGTGTCAGTCCTGGATACACAGGACAGAACCTGCAAGAGAAATAAAAGCTGTATAATTACAGGAAAACAAAACATAGCAGATGTGAATTGCATGACCGTAGCGTCCTTGGGATTATCAATGATAAATAAAAAAGTTAGTGTAATTTTTTGAACTTCAGGAAGTGCTTGAGGAGTTTCGCTCCTTTGGCTGCAGACTCCCCAGATAAATAATACCAGATTTTGGGTGCCATCTGACAGTGGCACTGTGGGCATGTCAGGGCAGGGGCTGCTACCGTGGGGAGAGAAAAGCTGCCTGCCAACACATGGCATTCTCCACTAGTCATCAAGGGAGTGCTGTTGGCTGATTTACAGTGAAGTCCTGTTTCTAGAGGGCTGGAGTTAGATGAATTGGTTTCCCAATGGTAAACCAAATTTTCTGTTCATCAACACTGATGTGATTAGGAGCAGGAGCAATAAGATCTGTCTCATCCATAGCAAAGACATTTCCATCTGTGAAGCTGCCTGGCACTAATGGTTCCCCATGAACTGGATAACGTAATCTTTATGCAAAACCAATTTCTAACCTGTCTTTATTCTACGGGAGTTATGAAGCTTGATGCACACATTCTCCTTTTCAAAATGACTTTAAAGCATTAAGGCATATCATTTCAAATAGGGTAGGAAAACTGAAAGTCCCACTGGTAAAATAAAGCTAGTTGAATATAGTCTCTTACTCTGAATTGCTTTTAAGAGCTGTGTTTCCCCTTGATTTATGAAGGGAACAGAGAATGACTTTAAATGTGCCTGATGCAACACTGCCTCCCACTGCTGCATCCTGTTCCTCTAACAGCTCAGCCATGCTTCAGCCAGCACAGGTCCACTGGTGCTTCAGTGGGAAGCCAATGGGGTGTAATAGTTGAATACTTGGACCTTTCTCATTTTTTTCCCATGCTGTTGATTATACATTCCCATACAGGTATATCTAGGTCCTTGTGCTGGGCCTGAGTCTAAATGCTGCTGTCGGTTTTCAGGGCATGAATTTAAACTGCTATCTCCCTTCCTGGAGAGGGAGTTTCAGGGAATGAAGATATTCAAATTAAAAATCTCCAGAGGACAGTAAAGGATGGTGTTTCTTAATTTTTTTTCTTATCAAAGGACCACTCCATCTCCTAGGAGAGCACATGCACAGACCAGATTCCACACTGTCAGCAGTTTTCACATATAAATAAAATCTATGAAGTCACACATACAATATTTGTTTTTCTCCTTAAATAGCCAATATTTTAAATACTTCCATGCAAAAGAATGTACATTTTAAAATTTATCTTTGTCACTACCAAAGCGTGAGGCTGAGAGCAAAGAAGAGACTGAGAGAAAGCACTGTCCCGTGCCAACTGATTGCTGGAAGGGCTAACCCTGCCCTGTAGCAGCTCCATGTGTCACTGGAGGATACTTGCTTTTCTGAATTGGCCCTATGGCAGGCTGACTAATTGGCTGTGGCAAGTGCATTTGTGTAGCCACTTGCCTCTGCTTCCTAGCACAGCCTTTTCCTCCCTCACAAATCTTCCCAGAAATGAAGAAGCACTGAAGGTATTTTGGACTCCATCATTAGCCAGAGCTCATCTGAACAGGGATTCTGTTCTCCGTTGTGGGTTTCATGGAACGAGCTGGGAGATATCTCACTCTGTCAACTTTCTTCTGACCTACATACGTTGCAACAAGCAATCCCAAAATGTTCTGTCAGGTTTCTTGAACTCTCACTGTTGATATCTAAGAAGACCTTAGCTTTAAGATTGCTGATTGAAAAGTATTAATGTAAGGTCACCTTTCAATGACCGTGTTACCTCACATATCAGGCTCCTGCACCATGATGGTCTCCAGTTCTGCTGCATCAGGGGACATGGTTCTGCTCTGCTCTCCCAAACCCACCCAGCTCCTGGGCAGCTGGTAGCAGAGCAGGCCGTACAAAACCTGACCCTGTATTTTCCACTTATTGATCACTCAAGCATGCTTAACTTGCTTTGTAAAATAAAGGTTTGGGTTTGGTTTTTTTTATGTTAGCACCTAGAGTTACTTTAACTGTTTTCTACCTCCCCTATGACAAAAATCAGCATTTTCTAGTCAAGCAGCTGCATAACAGCTGACAGCTTTTCTAGCTGAAAATTGCAGTGCTTTTACACCATTTGGGTTGGAGTCTGATATTTCAGTCCTAGAAGACCATAAAACTTGAGCACATGCCTCCTGATAACCTTCAGTTTTCTTTTGATTTCATAGGTGGGTTTCCAGTGACATGAGAGATGTAATCCCTTGTATCTGGCCTTTCTTTGATGAGGTTGCCTGGCCCTTTGATCCAGTGGGATGCTATTCCTGGCAGTCAACAACGTAACACTCATGAATCAGTTTTGAAACTGCCCCGTGTTATCTCAGAAAGAGGGTACATAAACCAAACAGTTGGAAAAATTAAATTTGTGACTTGTGCTGGTTTTCTCAGCCTCCACATAACTTATCTATAGAATTTCTTATTTTTATTGCCTTCACTTCTCCTGCCTTAAAGGGACAGCGAATTGAAACGTATTTTTTACAGATCTTGGAGGCGCAGAGAGCTAATTCAGTGCCTTCCTTTGCGGCCGAGGTAGGTCGCATT
This sequence comes from Serilophus lunatus, assembly GCA_013399895.1. Lineage (NCBI taxonomy): Eukaryota > Metazoa > Chordata > Aves > Passeriformes > Eurylaimidae > Serilophus > Serilophus lunatus. The sequence continues at coordinate 531,271 of VXBA01010948.1, read as the reverse complement.
CAGGAACCTGAAGAACTCCTTGGTGTCTTGCAGTCGTAGGCTCGTGAGTCGTCCTTGGGCTGCGTGCAAGGGCTAGGAGCAGGGAAAGGAAATCCTTCCTCCGGTCTTCTGGTACGTGTGGAGCAGCGCGCAGCTGGCGCCCACTCCGGGAGCACGGTGGGCGGCGTGCCTGCCTGCAGGCACGGCTGCTGCTCGGCATCCCCGCCGTGCCGCAGATCCTGGGCGGGCTGCTCCTTATCTGCAAGAAGAATAGACACTTTCCGTACGTGGAGGAGAGGCTTGCACTTCCTCCAGGCATTCCGAGGCTGGACCGATGTGTCTGTGCTGTGCAGCACAGCTCTCGCTCAGGCAAACCGTGTGAGCGCCTGCGTGTCTCCGGATGCTGCGTGTGTTGGCAATGCATTCATTCAGAGGGACACATTATTCCTGGATGCCAAATAATACTGACTGGTAATATTCATCTAAGAGAGCAACCTGTGGAGTATCTACGCACCTGCAGAAACATGAATCTCTCCTACTCCCAGTCCAAAAAGCTGGCACCGTTTTGCAGCAGACTGCCGTGTCCTGGAACGTAGCAAACCCAAAGGCTGCCACAGGGCTGGAATGAGTGCGTGCAGTCAGAAGGAGCAGATGGGTAACCACCAAACCTAGAGATTTTTACACTTGTGCTTTTTCCCATTCCCAAAACGGAAAAGTCTCTTCAAGAATCCTTAGTGACCAACTGTGTTTCATAAAAAGAAATTTAAAAAAATGAAAATCCAGTGAATGTTTTTTCAGTCAGAACACATATGGAAAATGCAAATTGGATCATAAAGACTTGAAGGGGGAAGAGCAGCTACCTCTGGTGTGCCAGGTGTTGGAGGCACTTCCAGGCCCTGACCATGGAACAGCATGCTGCTAAATGAGAAAGCCCATCATCTTTTAACAGCAAAAGGCAAACTCAGTTCCATAGCAACCACATTATGTCTGATATGCTGGAAGGGCAGAATTCATGATGAGAAAAGAAAGCAGTGCATGGCTTGGAAACCTGAAACTGCCACTCTGACTATGGGAATGAGATCAGAATAGATGCCCTTAGAATAAGGTACAGGATGCTGTGTTACAGGGTTGGAAGGAGACAATCATTTGTGAGGCTTTTCCTCTCTGGGGTGGATAATAAAGAAGAAGAAATGATTTTTGTCATCTTCCCATTTTCATTAGTTTCATTTGACTTCTGATTGTCATTTGTTTAAGTTATAAGAGTATAATATTTATTGTACATCTCTGCTGCATCATGACAAGGCAGATAGGCAGCTGAACAGTGTTGTAGCTTAGTAATCTTTAATTATAGTTATTATTTTAGTACAGTTCGCAGTCATACTTTGCAATATACAAACAGAAAGTTCAACTCCCTCTCAAAAGAGCTAGATTAGGACTGGAAAATATTCATAGCAGGGTGTCAAAAGTGGTCAGAGGAATGGAGTTTATAAGAAATAAAAAGTACAGTTCTTCTAGCTGGAGAGGAGGTGACAGGGGAGAGAGGAAGGCAACCTCTGAGTGCTGGGGCAGTGGAGGGCAGGAGGCAGTTTTCAGCATCCTTTCCAGCGTAAACATATGAAGGAAACCAGTGGGTAAAAGGTTTCAGGGCAAAACCCAAGATGTCTCTTCAAACAACACCTATGGGCTCTGTGAACTTCTTGCCATAGGAAGTGGAGGGTGATAAAGGTCTCCATGCATTTAAAGAATCGTCAGGGAAATCAGTGAAGGGCTGGTAAACACAAACAAAGCCCATATGGTCCAGGCAGTCCCTGCCCTGCAGGTTGTTACTGATTGGCAGGATGTTCTGGGCAGTATCTCTACAGGCATTTCCTTGCCTTAAACATTTCTCTAGGTATCTACTTCTGGTCATTGTCAGAAGAACAAGACTGACATTTGATCCAAGCTGATGTGGTTTTCATATTCAGCGACTTGGCATTCAGGCAGTGACTATTTTTTAAAAAGGCCAGAAATCTCCAGTGGATGCCTCTATCCTGCCATGTTTTCTGTCTCTTGTTTGTGTTGTGTCTCTGTTGAGCGTCTTCACTGTCCATGTATCTTCTCTCACCTTAACCCCAATCTGACACAAATTCCACCCTCCACAGAGAAAAACCCATGATTAGAGTGGAAGTAAGCCCCTCCATACTACCTGCTTTTTGGATGCCAGGATATCACATAGATGTAAGGTGTATTATGCTGAATTTTTCACTTTTACGGTCTAGCCCAGTATTTGTACCCTTGCCATCAAGAGTGAAAACTGCTTTATTACACCTTTCTCTTCAAGGTCACACCAGAATTCCCATTTGTTTATTTCTCCAGCTTAGAGTCTGCCTCATTTCCCTGTGCTGAACTCACATTTAAAATGTATGTAGCCAGCTCACAGGTTTTGCAGAGTCAGTTACTTCATGGTTATTTTATAGAAATTCTGAATTAATCCACTGGGACCTTGACAGCTGTGGTTGGTTTACTTGTGTCCTTACATTTACTTATCTGCTGTATTTGGAAAAAGGGGGCTTAATTGCACAAAATGTTTCATCCTTGGCAGCAATAGGTTGGAGCCTGATCCTGCTCACGTTAACAGAGGGAGCTATGGGTTTGGGTTATACATTTGTGAAGAGCCTGTGAAGCTTTTCCCTGTTTTTGTGCCTGTGTTGCCCTCTGCTGACAGGTGACAGTTTGAAAGATACAGAAGGTCCTTGCTGAGTAGCTTAGGTGCTTGCAAGCGTCTTGCACCATATACAGGGGTGTATTTTTGACCTGGGATGTTAGCCATGCTCTTCTGGTTGGTTGTGTATTCATAGTTAGGAATTCCTCAATAAATCAACAAATTGAATATCCTCCTGGATTAACACTTTCAGTTTAGCTGACATTTTATTACAGTTTTGATTCTAATTAACAAATAAAAATTAAATTGATGAGGCTTTGAAATAGGCTCTTTTTCACTTGTAAACAATGTCTAGTGCTGCTCATCAGATGGCATAAGAAAAGCACAATATGACAGGCTGTATGGAGGGAGTATAGAATTTGACAGTAGTTTACAAAAGAGCTAGTTTTCAAGGACAGGAAAAGGAAATGTCAATTATTTGAAAATAGATGCAAGTCTGTGCAAAGAGAGAAATCCAGCAGGAAATGTGAAGCTAGAGATGATTATGTACTCAGGGCATGAACCACTCCAGACACATCTTCAGAACTGAAAGAAAACTCTATTACTTGGTTAAAATGTACTCTTTCCTGCACTCCCTGAAAAGCTGTTGTCCTGGGCCCTGATTCTTTCCCAAGAGGTGACTGAAGAGCAACATTTATTGAAATGTTAACGGAGAGATTTGTGTCAGATGGAGAAAGAGAAGCTTTCTCTTTGACATGGCAGGTTCCTATCTCAAGCACAGTCTCTCACGTAAAAATTGCTTTGAATAGCTCTATCAAGATTTCAGCGAACTCTCACTGATAATGCTTACCTCCTGTTTATTGTTGGCTTTGAGACTTGCAATTAAAAAAACAGAGCCTAAGCTGGAAGCAGTATTTACTTTATCTACAAGGACTGAATGCAGAATGGAAAGGGAGATTGAATGATGCTGATAGACAATGTAACAATAACACAGGCACAGATGCCCTAGGTCTGACTTGCAATTCCATCCTAAGTTAGAGTCCTTTTTAAATCATCCAGGCTCAAGGCAGCCTGAGCTGGGTATGTAAGACCAGTTTAGCTAGAGAGTTAACACAGTAAAATACCCCAAATCCCTACAGAAACAATATTAACTCAGAGAGTGTTGTTCATACTTTCAGTATAACAATGTTGTGCAGCAAAGTCCTGCATTTACAGATTTAGGCCATTGGTTTTGCACTCTTATTTGGTTATGAGATAGTTTCTTGCATGATAAGCATGATATTTGAAAACTAAAGACAAGTGCAACTGCACAGCCATTTGACACCAGAGCTGTCCCTTTTTATGAATGCTATAGAATTCTTAACAGTAATATTATCTTTTCATACATGACTTCATCTTTTCATATGCAACTTTATATCTGATTTTGAAATGGAGAAGCATAGCTCAATGTAGATCTGCATGTACAGCTGCATGCAATGCTGAATGTTAAATTATACCCTGACAGGCAGCAGCCAACCAGTGCAGGGCAAGACTCATATCTGTCTCTACTTACATCAGGCTCAGCAGTGCTACAACTTTTTAAAGTCTGAATTCTTTCTCTATGAGCATCCAAAACATGTGGGTGAGCCCATATATGATAATACCCACAAGCCTGCAAAAAATCAAACTTAGTTCAATTCTATGACTCTTAGTAAAGGAGAGAGAGTTCCAAAGTACTGCTTTAGCCTGTGATGATACTTTCATAAATATAAACTGACTTCATCACCAGTTTAAATAAAGAAATTCATTTAAATATGATGCAAATACTCGTATTGTCCAGATGAATACTGGCACTTGTGGCAGAGTTACTTCTTATTTGAAATTTGGTTATCACTAATTGCCTGCACATATTGGAATGACTTTTGATTATGTTGATAACATCAAAAGTTGTCACTCGTTAAGGACAAAGCGGATGTCACTGTAATTAGGAGATATACATACTGGTTATTTTTAAGAACAATAAGATGTCCATGTTCATTTGTTTACTTCAAATCTGATTTTGAGCTTGGAGACCACTTACAGGATAAGGACCACTGCCAGGTGTCCCCTCATATCTTACTCTGATTTTTTTTATAAGTATTAATGTTCCCCTTATTGGAAATTAAATGAACAGTATTCCTCAGAGCAAGTGGTTAATCCTTGGGAAGGAATACCTGAACAATATACCTACCTTTTCTAATTGGTTTTACTGGTCTCTAACCGAACAATACAAACAGGTTGCAAGTAAATTTGTATCAGGATTTATTTTCTACGCTTCCTTCCTACTTTCTCAACTTTTCCATGCCTTGGTTCATTCCATATTCTCTCACTTCTTTTTTTTTTTTTTCCCCACCACCCTTTTTCTTTCCCATATACACTGTATTCTCCCATGCTGTCCCTATATCAACACACTCTCCTAGTATGGTTCTCCTTCCTTCCTTCCTTCCTTCCTTCCTTCCTTCCTTCCTTCCTTCCTTCCTTCCTTCCTTCCTTCCNNCAGTCAGAAGTGTGCACAACACCCTGAAATGGAGATATGACCAGTGACATTAGTACCTGTGAGGAGCTATGATAACACCTCTAACACATACTTTCAGATATAAATGGTGAGACAGAACTCAGCGTAGCAACGGATCAGACACACCAGGTGAGATGGAGTGAAGGAAACAGAAAATTTGGGCTGAGGCTCCTTATATTTTTAGATGGAAGCTAATAAAACATTATTTTTCCTTTGAATCTCTTGGATTCCTAATTTCTTTTGGCCAGTTTCAGCCACGTTTGATAAAGCAATAGAAATCTTATATATCTCAAGTACCTAACTGCGTCATGAAGGCAGCAGCCAAGTGCCTCATGTGTCCCTGCCAGAAGCATAAGTAAGCGAGCTGACTTGCATTATTAGGTGTCAGGGAAGCCACATGGGCTCCAGATGCTGTCAGCAGCCTTGCTGATCCTCACACAGTCCATATGGGTCTTGCTCTTACAGCTGTCCTAATTGCAGGAGAACCTGTCATCAGCTGCCTCACCTTATCCGGCAAACTAAGCAGGTGGTGTCAAGCCTGGAGTAAACAAGCTCCAGCAGCTCCATGACTGGAGGCTTGTGCTATTCAGAAAAAATTTTACCAGGCTTCACCAGAGGAAAAACAAGGGGGGCTCTCTCTGTGCAGGCTGTGAAGTGTTCTAGCTGGACAGCCATCATGCCTTTGTCTCCCTTTGAGAGGCAGGACGATGCCAGTGTCAGGAGCACCCCTGTGTGCTCCCAGCTACATGAGCCCTGAGAGAGGGTGGTAGCATGGACACAGCCTCCACCAGGATGGTGGAGCAGAGGACATCAGGGTAAATGAGGCAGTGTTTGGAGTAGGGCAGTGCAGTTTTAGTCTTATTTTTACTCAGATGTTTGATAAAGATTTACATCTTTCTCAGCCTTTGGAAAAGTTATGAGCTGGTACTTCCCTGCTTGGCACAGTAATCTTTTTTTCCTTAAACATAAACCCTGGAAACAGTGAATCTGGCATTTCCTACAGCATTTTTACAAAATTCATAGGGAGATAGTAATCCATTCATTCTGAGGGGCTTAGAGCTGAGTTTGGCTAAATACAATACGCAAGACAATAGGTCAAGTGCCCAAAATTAAAACATGTCCATCTCTGAGGTCAGTGTGTGAAAGCGTTGTGAAACAGGTATGTGTTGAGAGAGAAGCAAAATAAAGAAACAGGAGGGGCAGAAAATCCCCTTTCAGTCCTCCAACCTTGTTTGTAGGGCTTAATTGTGAATCTGTTCTTTATAGAAGAGCAGATACATAATAAGTTGGGGTTTTTTATTTTTTTGGTTGCTTCAGAGTCCACACAGTTTCATCACAAAGCAAAGCCAAGTGCAAAAGGCAATGTCCGAATGGAAATGTCCATGGAGAATGAGACTGACAGGTGGTCTGCCTGGGGGAGGATGTATAAGAGATACTTGCAGGGAGCCCTGGAGCAGCCTTTTCCTTCTGGTTTTGTGGAAGCCAGAAGAGGGTCCTTATTTCTTGATTCTTCTCTGTTGCATACAAACCCTATGGAGGCTAATGATGTCTGGGCTATGCCAATCCCTGACAAACTATCAGCCCTGCACTAGGCAGAGGGTCTGTGGGCTCAGCTAGCCTCTTCCTCCCCTAACCACCTCTTCTTTAAGCTAAAGTCCCCATTGGCAAGGAGTTACCTTCAGCATGTACAGGGAAATCCCAACCTCTGTGATGCAGCTGAACTCAGGCTCAGGGATGTCCAGTGAAACCTAGTCCTAGTGGAAGGCAAAGTGGGAAAGGACCTCAAACACTCCCCAAACCCCAGATTTTTATATAAGTGCTATGTAAATAATGGTCCTTCTAAGATTTTCAGTTTTCTTCAGTTTGTAGAAATCTCTGTCAGAGCTGAGACTTGTTCTCACTGCTTATTCTCTTTGTGGCTGGTGGGCTGAGCTGCCCTCAGGAGAGAAATGCAGCCAGTGTGTCACTGTTGCTCACAGGTCTTCTGAAGGACTTCGTGAAGCATTCGCTTTCCTTGGAGCTTGTCAGAGTCACTGTCATAATTTTTCCTTCTTCCACTTCATTTACAATATTATTTTCTGAAGGAACATCCCTGCCATTCCAGGCTGCTGGTAAACCCCACTGTCAGTCATAGCTCCACAAGCCTCATTATTTTGTGTCTACAGAAACATCAATCTCCTTTGCTTTCCCAGCTGTGTCTGTATGGATGTTGTTTTCCTCTTGGTCCTCATTTGTGGCTATGTTTTCCTCCCTCATATATGCAATGACTTTTCCCTGAAAATTACCTGGTGCAGCTCTTCCAGCAGTTGACACAGGTAACACAGCACACCTGCTATTTTCTTTAGTGCTATGGTTTAAACATAGGAAATCTAGCTGATAACCATCATAAAGCTGAGCTTGCCCTGCTTTCAATTTATTCTTGATTTTGACAGTTCCCAGGAGGAGATGCAGAGAAAGGCATGTAGGTTTACCATTGCTCTAGCAATGCTGGTTCATCCAGGACTTGCCCTTGTTCCATATTCCCTGGTCACTGTTTATAGTGCATCCTAAGCTGTGAGTCTTCAAAAGAAGCAGTCCAAACAGAAACTAACTTTCTGTTAAAAAGCTATCCCGTTCTTCTCCTCTGTCTGATTTATTAAAGGTCCAAACAGTGATAGCTGGAGAGAACAGGGTGTAGTTTCCTACTGCTGATTTGCAAAGCCATGGTAAATCAGACCAGCAGGCAGCTGAGGAGGATATCTTGGAGTATGATTTTACGAAACAGCCTACTCTGACCATTGCATGGCTAGAAACCTGTAAAATGAGAATGTCCAGCAAGTCTGGCAAGGTTCATAACCCTCTGAAACAACCTCCACTACAATTTCACCTCATAGCCAATCTGCTATGACCTAAGTCTCCTGAACAGGCCTGGCTGCTCAACAGCATGTACATCTTCCAATACAAAGCTCCAGTTCTGAGTGCATTTGAGTTTTCCTGTTCACCATACAGCAACATTCAATGAATTGAGATCATGGACTTTGGGAGAGCTGTGAAGTACCTTCAGCCCTTACTTTGGCTAGTCAGAAGAAATACACAGCTGTACTCTCCCTTCCTACTGAGAATATGTTCCTGAAAAGCATTAGTGTTAACCATGCATTGGATAGGGAAGCAGTTTTTCTAATCAGAATTAATGAGCAGATAACTGTTTGAAATTTTATTGGCTGCTTTTTCTTAGAGACAAGGCACTTAAGCGTTATCCTCCATTTCTGTCCTTCACACTGCATTGACTTGACTGGTCTTGATTCATCTGAGAAAGATGATGTTGAATGTGGCTGTTCAGAAAGAGGCATCAAAAATGCTCTCAGTAAAAGATGTGTGCTGGGTGTTCATTCTCAAGGATTAAAAAAGCTGAGACTGCGGGCTGCCCGTGTGTCGTCGTCTCCC
>VXBA01010948.1:474765-514700 GCA_013399895.1 Serilophus lunatus | reverse complement strand
CCCCTCTCTTTGCTCCACATCGCCCCCGCAGCTTGGCGAGGGTCCCGGGGCAGTCGCGGCTGCGCTCCCGGAGCGCCGTGACCTAGGACGGGACGTGGGCAAAAGCTCTACGAGATGGGGATGGCTCCGGCGCAGGAGGGGCGCGGCGGGTCTGGCGGCTGGTCCTGTAGCCCTGGTGAGGGCACAACTGGGAACGAGCCCAGTTTATTAGGGTAGATGATGTATGTGATGAAATCTATTCAGCCAAAAGTTCTGGAGGTGCTAGTAAACCGTGCACGGATCGATATTGCCAGGTACATGCCAGCAACGTGCCAGCGGGGTGACGGTGCCTTGGGGAGCACGGTCCCGGGCGGGCTGGGACCCCCTGGCCAGGGCCGAGCCCTCGGCACAGGCGAGCAGAGTGTTCGAGGGAAGCGCCGAGTTTGCTGACAACCCACCGGCACATGGGGATGACACTGCTATTAATCTCAGCGCCTTCCATGGAATTAAACAGCATCTCATTATTCTTTCTGAGGAATGATGGAAGATAAAGCTGCTACTTTAAATTAGAATGTAGCATTTTGCTAGGAAGGGAAAGCTTCCCCTAGCTAGGGAAGAGAGTCGGGCTCTTCCGAGTCAGATGAAATGTTGCTGCTTGAAGAGCTGTTTGTCTGGGTCGACTGTTTCCAACTCTTTTAACTGCGTATGGGTGCCTCTCTCCTCCTTGCTTGATCTCCCCTGCTTCTTTGTTCCTGATCCCCATCACTGACTCCTGAAGGTAGTGGCGGAAAGGAGGTTTGTGTGCCTTCACGCCAGCCTATAGAGGCTCCCTACAGGTATTTCTGTTAGGAAGCCAGTAATCCCTGATTGCCCTAAACATGGAAAGGCTTAAGCAGTCAGAGCCTTGACATTTATCATTGCATGAGAAACTTCAAAGATTGAAAAATTAATAAACATTTGTATGTGGTTCAAGCATTATAAATATTTACTTATACTTATATACTTATATATGGCAAAATAATTTGTATGTCAAGTGTTTGCATAGCAGTTAACTTTGCAATGGATAACTGCATTAAGGAGGCACTTGTCAGCAACTGAACTGGATATATTGTGATGCATGAATGCCTTGTTTTGGCTTGTGTGTGATTTCATACAGGAACTGTTTATGCTCTCTACATCTAGTGTTTGTGACTTTTATTGTTTCTCATCGTCAGTTTCAAGCAGGGTTGTGGGCTTTTCTGTATCCCATGATACATAAACCCTTTATCAGTGTGCCTGTTTCCTATGCAATTAAATATACCCAGCTACTTGTCTCGTATCTCTGCAATATGTTGTGGAGAGCAGTACAGCCTGTGCTGCTGGAGAGTGGTACAAGGGAGCTACGTGTATGCAAATGAGGGTTAATTCTCATTCTTTATTTATCATCACCTTAATTTCTGGAGAATAAAATCCTATTTTAAGGTACAAAAGGAGGATTCTATAAATAATCATTTGAGCAAAGTATTGTGAATTTGGAAATTGCTACTTGAGAGGGGAGGAGAAGAATGATGGGATGGTGTAGCAAGGGTTAGTGCTTGTGGCTGTAATGAACAAGAAAGCAGCTTTCAACTCCTGGCTGTAATTCCTAGAGTGTGTATTTCTATGGAAAATATATTTATGGTATGCCAAGCAATGCTAGATATTAGCAAGATAGTAGGGAAAGGAGAGGTAGCAGCATGTCTACTGCAGAAGTTCAGCTCTCCACAGCTGTAAAGCAGAACAGCACATCACAGCCTATGCAGGGAACTTGGTAACCAGTGAGAATTAGTTCTCTGTCCTAAGTTAGAAAAAACAAGATTTTCAGCCCTCAGTGGGCATTCTCTATTTCCTAAGTTCATGCAGGAAGCGCCAGATGTAGAACAGAGAATTACAGCTAGAACGGAAATGTTAACTCTGAGAGTCATACAATGGTAGATGAACCGAAGCACACAGAGACCCATACACAGAGGTTGGTTTAATATTTGTTTGAAGGGTCCAGAGAAGAAAAGATCTGGGCATCATAATGGACATCTTGGTAAAGATATTTGCCAAAATGCCAGCAATAAGCATCGAGAAGGGGTCTTTTCCTCTCCACCTTGTCTGGATGCCAAGGTCTCCTAAGAAGACTACTGAGACACTGTAGGTTTGGCAAATGCTTTTCCTAGACAAGTATTTCATTTTGTCATGAGTTATTTGTAATTCTACTTGCCTTGTTTAAATGCAACTCTTTCAAAATCCTGTTCTGTCAGAATTGTTAAAGAAGTCATAAACAGCTGAAATTAGAAAGTAGCAAAGAAGAGTGAAACAAAAGTGCAAAGTCAAACCTGTTGAAACAGTCTTTCTTTAGGAAAATAATTCTAATGGATTTTTGTGTCACTTACTCTGTCACTTTCCTAATATAACTAGCATCCTTTGAGCCTGGAAACACTGTCACTTTCTGTTGCTGGGTATGCCTTTGATACTTCACTCTCCAAAAACCTTATTTCTTTATTCTGTCCATTGCTATTATGTGATATCATCCTGCTCTTCTGGGTTTTCTGGCGGGGAACTGGGAAGAGAAAAAGGTCCAAGGTCATTAGAAAGATCTCCAGAGTACAATCAAATGCTGAAACCAGCTGACTGTCCCCTGTCAATGGTTTCATGAGAGAGATCCTCTTAGGGTTTGTAGAGTGCAAAGTAAGTGGGAAATGGTTAACTGTTGTAAATTGCTGTAACTTCACAACCAAGTGATTTATGCCAATTAAAGCTTTGCCCTCTGTTACTCTGTTATGATCCAGGTAAGTATTTTGCAGCCAGAAGATATGTCTGTAAAACATTGGAAACATCTGAAAAATAGGTCTTCATAGAAATGTTTAGTTTGGAAAAGACCCTTAAGATCATTGAGTCCAACTGTTAACCCACCACTGCTAAGTCTACTAGTAAACCATGTCCCCAAGCACCACATCTACGTGTCTTTTGAATATTTCCAGTGATAGTGACTCTATCAATTCCCTGGGCAGCCTGTTCTAATACTTCACTACTTTTTCAGTGACTTTTTTTGTTTTTTTCTGATGTCCTATCTAAACCTCCCCTGGCACAAACTGAGGCCATTTCCTCTTGCGCTATTGCTTGTTACCAGGGAGAAGACTGACCTCCACTTTGCTACAACCTCCTTCCAGATAATTGTAGAGAGTGATAAGGTTCCCCACAAGTCTCCTTTTCTCCAGGTTAAACAGCTCCAGCTCTCTCAGTTGCTAATTATCAGACTTGTGGTCTAGACCCTGTTGTTTAAAGCAGTCACCTTAGTAATTCCTTTAAGGAATTCTGTTTTCTTTTTCAATGAAGTGGCTACAAAGCTGGCAGTACGGCAGACAGTTTCAAAACTCCTGGAATAGTGAATCTTCACACTGCAGGGCAGGAACTGTTTTCTGCTTAAGGTCACTTTTGTGATGTAGTGTGGCGTGGCATGTAGCGCTGCAGAGAAAGTTTTATCAGTGGTGCACTGGCTGGAAGGTAAGGAAATCGAAATTATGTTCCTATATAATTGTGGTAATTTTGATTTTAGACCATCCCTTAACTTCCTCTCCATAAACTGGGAGGAGCATGCTGGCCCACTCTTGCAGCACGTTTGGGGACTGTGGATGGTAAAGTCTGTTTCGTTCCAGTAGAGGTATCAACATCAAAAGTCTCTGAAAATGGCTTAATCCTCAGAAGCATGTGGGTGTAGCAGCAGTTACCAGACTGTTGCTGTTAGTGACATCACTTGCAGATGAGTGATTCTATGCAATCCGTGAAACTAGCAAAAGCATCAGCTCAAAAATTTTCTTGGATTTCTCTTCCAGCCTGCAATCATGACTCTTAGTTTAGATGGTGGAGTAATACAGATTGCTGCTCCTTATATGAGCCTGAGGGCTATGAACTATTTTGAAACAGCTGCTACACGGGATGCAAAGATGAAAGAAAGGTATAACTTGTTCTTCCTTGCACAGCTGTGAGTCTCACTTTGTGGGCACAATCACCAAACACAGGAGAATGACTTCCCTTTGAAATCATAGCTAAAAAGCAAACAAGCCTCTAAAACATATACCTGGCTAGTTAGTTTTCTATTAAATTTTACTTCTTGAATTTTCATGATTTGATATCCTATCTTAAAGCTTCCGTGTTTATTATCCCCAGAGGGTGCTCTATGTTGTGCTACATGGCAAAATGCTAGGGCTTTAGCCAGTCTGGCAGGCAGGGTTAGCTCAAAGAGAGATGCTGAGATAGTACTTTTCCCCCTTGGCATGTGTCCTCTGCCAAATTTGCATGGTGCATGTGGAACCTTTTAAGCCACTTGAGATTTTTTCAGTCCAAGGTGGGCCTCAATAATTGTGAAGTTTACACTGCCAGAAAAATTCAGAGACCAGATGTCTCCCAAGTAATTTCTTTGTGTTAGAATATGTTAGTGTTACTGAAAAAGAATTGGATTGTGTTGGGGGAGAAAAATAAACCTTTGTATTAAGCATTTCTGAGCTTGATGCAATTTGTTCATGCCAATATGCTGGGAGGAAACATGATATGCTATGCCCAGGGAAAGCTGGCAGGATGCTGGGCACAAATAAGACATTTAAAAGTAAATTACACTTGACTGTGCTCAACAGTCATGCTCTCAGGATGAATTCATCCTCTCTGGTGTATCAGACCATGGATATTTTAGGCCCTTCTCTTGCTGATGATGAAAGGTTGTTTTGCTATTGGTGGGATATAATAGTGAGGCTTGAGAAAGGGAAAAAACAGTAATAGTCTCTGGAGACAATTTATATGAGCTTTGGTGAAATCAAACAGCTGCATGAACAAGACTGAAAATATCACAGAGATCCAGAGCAAATGCTTAAGACAGGATTGCTGTATCAGGGTCACAATCTGGATATGTTTGGAGTTTAATGCTACAAAGGTCAAATATTTAGCATGGGCACTGAAACTGGACTGTTTTTCAATGTATTAAAAGGTTGAGAGGCTAGGAGAATCAGATCTATGTTGAGAGCACTTTTCAGATCCTTATCAGATCTCAATTTAAGAAAACATTAGAAAAACNGGGGGGGGGGAATTCTTTAAACTTGGTTGGTAAGCTGGAAATAAATTAGTAAATTTCTAAAACATACCCAGACTGGGAAAAGTGCTAATCTGGATATGACAGCAGTTTGATCAAATTATCCACCAGGACTTCTTGAAACATCTGCATCTACCCATCCTTGCTGTTGCTGGCCCATGCCCTGAGTAGGAGTTGAGTGGCTTACGAAAAAATGGAATTTATTAATAATAGGCAAATTTTCTTAAGTAACATGTGTATGCATAGATGTATTATGTCAAATTGTGTGCATTACCATGAGAATTATTCACAGTAATAATTTAAGACAAGGAACTCTGGAGACTGCCAAATGAGCTTGCTTTTTTCATTGATGAAAGCCCAAGTGTCAGAGTGGCTCACAGCCACCATCCAATACAAGCAGCAAAGTTCAGGGCCAGGTCTGTGTCCTTTGTTCCTTAAATGTCAGTAGAGCCAGCAAGATGCTGGTGCTGAAGCAATGAAAGCCCTCAGGCTTGGTTCAGAAGATACAAGCTGTGCCCTTCTCCTGGTGAGAAGGTGGATGAAGTTTGCTTTATTTCACCTTTGTGTATCCTGAGTGGAGTGAGAGCTGAGTCACTGTCTCTATAAGCTGCAGCAGCTTTAATGTTAAACTGATTAGAGTGGAAAGCATAACACTGAGTCTGACGGAATCACACTGTTCATTTTTAGCTGCTCAGCACTTTTAAAAAATCAAATCACAGAAAAGCTGCCCTGTTTGATTGTTCTTATTACATAATAGCAATGTCTTTGGGATTTGACAGAAGCCATGAGCAACATGTCCCTTACATAACAAATATAAGATGCTTTAATCCCTGCTGACCCTGGGCAGCCAGGAATAGCCTGGGAGTGGTGCTGAGCTCTCCAGGTTCTCCTCTGGGGATACAGGGTAGATGTGGAGCAGAGGTCCTTTGCTTTGAGAGGTTTTCTGCCAACCATTCTTGCTGGATTTGCAGTCTTTTTCTTCTAATAGTGTGCAAATAGGGGTTGAAACAGAAGTTCTGCCCTAAAAAAAGTCATGTCTTTCCCCTTATGGGCAGAGCTCATTCTCCACTTCCATTATTATTTTTTTTTTTTAAACCAGCCTTTACCCCTATTCCCAGCTGGTAACAGGTTGTCTTGTGGTCTTAGTACCTTTGCTCCTACACTTGTTAAAAAAAAGGACTAAAGAGCAAGTCCTTGAGAATCTTATGTCTGTGGCACAGTGCTGTGGCCCAGTATCTGGGGGGATGTGCTGGACTTGCCAGGGGGAAAAGCTTCAGCCAGGAATTATCCTGAGTTTAGGAGACTCCTGTGTCCCCCAGCTTCAGTGAGGTGTAGAGGCCTTGTTCCTGCTCTGGGATTTCATGTGTTGGATGTGAAGGGGATGGACTAGCCTGGATGCTTGTGGAGCAGGAGGGAGGCCACTAGGAAAAGTCAACTCTGTGTTTGGGGCTTGGTGTCTATGCAGAGTTCACTTCACTAGAGTTTGTTACGCTAATGGGTTGTCTTGATGAAAATGGGTGAAACAGTGTGGAAGAGCAACTTAGCCCTGCCCAAGGAGTGTGTGTTTATTTCTGGGTGCAGATTCTGCCTTGTCCTCTCCATGGGAGAGGAGAGCACAGTGTTCACCTGGGCACTGAGCACCTTGGCTGCCTTCAATGTAGTTGACACAAAAAAGCAACATTGTGGGATTATTTGGGGGAAAGGATTGAGGTAGTTGTGCACAAATTAGAGCTATCTAATTAAAACTGCAGGAGAATGGAGGTGGCTAATGAGGCTGAACAAACAACTTAATTTAATTGAGTTATTTGAAAAGAAGCAACCTGTCTTTCTGGGGTTTGGAAGATGGGGGAAAAAATAAAATGTACCTGAAATTTCTTATATACTAATAAGTTTTATGGCAATAAGTAAATGTTTTGCTGCAAGTTACTTTGCATTTGGTATTTTACCACATTTATTTGAAATGTATCATAAACAATGATCATCAGTTGCATGTGAATAAAACATTTTAGAAGACTGTGAAATCTTTCGAAAATCCTATTTTTATCTTCCATCTTCTAATATTTTCCAAGCTTTTTTATGAAACTTTTGTCTACTTGGCTTTTATCACAGGGGAAAAAGAAAGTATTGTCATGATTTCCCCCTTCTCCTTTGCCTGTCCTTCCTCATTCTTCCTCATTTCTCTAATTCTTTCTTTTTTTCCACCATGCTCTCAGGTCTCCTGAGACTTCTGAAGTCCACCTGCTCTGCTTGTCACACAGTCACATTCTTTGCCTTGGTCTTCCATGCTTTCATACCTCTTAACTCTTCACTGTAATATTTCCTGTCTTTCCCATTATAATACAATTAAATATACATCACTTTCATCACACATAAAAGAAAAAGGCCTCCAAGTTTTTTTCCCTCAAAAACCTCAAACCAAAACCTTTTCTGTGTCTTTTTGTCATCTTATAATCTGGTCAGTCCTACTTTGGGGAGCCTGTTGTAGTTTCATCTTTGGTTCTCAGCAGTTTGGCTTTGGCCTTCTTTATCACTGGTAAAAGCATATCTTGTGACTTCTTATCAAATTTCAGGACCAGCTTTCTTTCCTTCTCTGACTCGACCTGTTGTCTTTTGACATAACTCACATTCTTTGATTCACAATGCTTAGTTCACGTGATTGAAGTCTTTTCCTGCCTTCTGTGAGGAGCTCCTTCTGTATGTTTTTTGGATGGTCTTCCTCACCCCTTTCTTATTTTCCCTTTCTGTCTATACTTTTTCTGAGTGATCTCATTACAAGCAAATGCAGCTGAATCTCCCTGAGTGATGCTGCGTGACCCTTTTCCCATCAAAATATGGCATAGGAACAAGATGTCAAATAGCGCAAAGCCCCTTAAAAACAGTAATCACTGTAAATATGTTAAAACCTGATCTGTGCTTCCCTTTCAGTTTCTTTACCTAAATTTGACTTGTGTAGACTTTAAGGATACTCCAGAGGAAGACAAACAGAAAATGTGGAGTTTTTCACTAAGAGTTTGTATTGTCTTCCCCTTTTGAAAGTAGATGCATTGCTTCATTTCACTCACCTCTAACACAGGTCAGCTTATCTGTGAGCTAATGCAAGGAAACTTGGACAGGATCCTAATCAGAAGAGCAGGATGTTTAATCTTGAGCACTGTATTTACAGAAGATTTGGTGGTGTACGCCTTTGCTACCTACACTGAGTCTATTGTTTGTTTGTTTGTTTTTTAAGGATTTCCATCCTAGGACTGTCTACTGGGGCAAACTATTACCAATGGAAGAAATATTATTTTTTCCAGCATTCTGGGTAAGCCTTTCTTCTGTATTGTTATTGTCTGATTTAGTCTTTTAAATGTATTTGCCACAGAACTCTAGCAATAAGTCTTTGATGTCTATATTAGTGCTATTCTATCCAATGAAAACTCCATTTAATGATTGTGTAAACAATGGAGATAAAGGTGACTTCAATGCAAATCATGAGAGTTTTTTACTGGGAAGAATTAACAGACAAAAAACCCCTTTGCTTTCCTAATGTTTTTGCTTTGTTTGCTAGGTATGCAGTATATGCTGAAAATATGATTATCTAAACCAATGTGCTATATGTATAACTAAGATAAATCTGGTTACTTTTTGATATGTTATGACCATATTTTAAGATACTTACATGCTTGGGAAGGCATAACTTTGTCAGTTGAGAGATGACTATGACATAGATCCTGGTAAGGTTCTGTTGTAGTGGCATGAGGCTGTTCACTGTGAGCAATAACAATGCCTGCTGAAGCCTCTGGGAGGTCAGCAATCATGTTTTACTTGGAAAAATGACAGCTATGTCAGCAAGTTGCAGGACAGTATTTCCCACCTGGCTGTGAGCATTGGGTCTGTGCCCATCAGTAGCAGTCTGACAATGGTCCTAAAGTCTCAAAAGACTCAAGAAAATGAAGATAGGATAGTGTACACTCTGAAGAGAGGCTCACTGTATGGGGCACTGCCAAACCCAGGAGGAGGTAGGGAAGACACAAACTGCCTCTTCCCAGCTTACCCCCAAGTAGGCTGGTTCAGTGCATCCCTGGCTTTGGCCCAGCCAGGGGTAACCTCAGATGGACCACGTAAAACCAGAGTTCTGAGGTTGCATTTTCTGTGATGACTGGGCCCTGATGGGACAAAGTCTCCTTTTGTGGTCTTATGCTGTCCCCAGTTTTACAGCAGGCTTGTAGTTGATTTTTCATGTGCATCAGTAGAGTGTGACAGCCTGTCATATCCTGCTGCCTGAACAACTGCAGGGAGGAACAAGAACTGTCCATGTAGCCCAGCATATGGCTCCCTGTGTGGCATCTTCTTGGGCTAGCTCTGAGCCTGTCCCTCAAATGGTGAAACATAGCTTGGTTGGAGAATTTTGGACATCAGCATGACATAAGCATTGTTCTTTCCTTTGAGGAAATTTGGACCTAGTCTGACCTGGAGTCAGAAAAGTCTGGCAAGAGCAGCCAGCACTGGGAGAGTGTCAGGACCGCAGCAAAGCCTGGGGGCATGGCTCTATCATGCAGCACTGTACATGGTGAGGAGTCACCCAAGGGGGTGGCGTTTCTGTGGTAAACAGTGAGGGCAAAAAGCAGATGGGAAAGAAGACAAAGCAAACCCAGATAATTGGCAAGGACACTCCCACCACCCCAATCCTCAGTGTAGGGAATCCTGTACTGCGTCCGTCTCGCGCTCCAGCCCAGGCTATGTGTCTGACAGGGCTCAGGAGGATGAAGCAGACATCACAGCATGACCCCTGCCTTTCAAGGGGCTTTTGGGGACAGTGTTGTGTAGTAAGAACTGTATGGTCACAGGAGCTTGGGGAGGAAAATCCCATCCCTTCTCCAAGTCAAAAGTTGTTTCTCTGGCAACAGTCACACTGAGTCACAAGTAATGTGATTTTGGCTGTGAAATGGGTGATTGAACTGCTGTGTTACTGTCTTCTGGGAGGCACATATGTCCTGGTCATAATCCTGCAGCAGTCAGGTGGCTAAACACCAAATGAGAGAAATCTTGTGTTTATGGGTTCAGAAGTGGCATGTGGTGTTCCAGCTCTGTGTTGCCCCACACAAAAGGAGCGGATATACAGTTCATTGTACATCTCCTATTTGAGGATGACACTTGCAGGACACTGAGTGATGCAGATTATCAGAAATGCATTAAAAATATTTCTGTACATTACAAATGACTGGTTTAAAAGCAGTTACAACTATTATGCCTTTTTGTTACTGGGGTTGTAAGTCTTGTAGCAATTTAAGTGTTTTCCGCAAAACCGTGAGAATGAAGTTTCCTGACCCATTCCCAGAGTTGTTTACAGGAATGGCATTTTCAAAACCCCATGTTTTGCTTCAAATAGAACCAAAAAATGTGTTTTGCAGAAGTAATGTTGATTTTATCTCTTGTACTGATCTTGGACCACTTCATGGAAAGGCAATGGGTATACCAGAGCATAACCCTATTTGCATGAAGTTAGTTACAGCTGTACCTGGTGGGAGGCTTTCTGGCATGCCATGGAAACACTTTTCTGATAATGCTACTGTAAATAACACATCCTAAGGAGCAGGTCAAAATGATAAATGTAGCAGTTGTGCATCAAAAATTTGATACTATGCCTCCCTATTTATGCAAGTGAGGTGCTTCAAAGAGGGATAGATTTTTGCTGCTTTCAACTAAAAAATCAGAATTCAGGGGAGTGACTTGATAATATTTTAATAGTAACCCAGTAATTTAACACTGGATTATGGTTGAAATCCCTTAGAAATACTCAAGACACTCTATACTGTATCAGATGGATTAGGCATGATTCACTTATTAATCCCTTAGGAATGTAATGCAATAATGTCTGGATCATTGTTTCCTAGGCTTATAAATTTATAAGACCAGAGGGGGCCATATGAATATCTATTCTTCTTGCCTGCTCAGTGCAGGCTGGAGAAATTCAGTAGTAGTCCTTTAATTTTTCTTTATTTAGCATATCTTTTTGAAAGAGACCAAGATCTTGTTTTAAAGAGTACTAACAGTAATCAATCTACCATGTCACCATTACATTCTTTCAGTAAATAACAAGCCTTGCATTTCACAACAGTCTGTAGCTCTTTTGAGCTTCGAAATATTGTACCTATTTTTTTTTTTCCTGCTGGACTGACAAGGAATCTGTTTTCTGGGTGCTGATTTTCCATTTAGTTATCCATTTAGCTAGCCACTTTTGAAATTCAGTTACTATGAGCAGTGTTGATTTGGTATGGTGAATCTTTTAATTCTGGACTTTATATATAGCATGACTTTAAATCACTGTGTAGTGTGAAATTGGGACTAGAAACATGTCCTGTCAGCACATACCATTATCAAATGATGATGTAATTGCATACAAATGATCAGATTTACATGACCAGGCCTATTTTCCATACAGCTGTGTTGATTGGTGTTAATTATGTGGCTGTCTTTCAGCGCCTTATTGATTGTGTCCCATGATAATCTTTCCCTGCTGTTGCTTACTACTGATGTCAGTCTAACTGTTCAATAGGGACTTTGGTTATCCCGTTTAACCCTTGTAAATACTGCTTTGATATTAAGCCTTTCCAGTCACTAGGAACTTTTAGTGCACCCATGGTTTTTAAAAGAGTAATTGAATTAGAAATTATTGATTCATCTGCCCTCTCCTCTTGAATGCAAGGTTTAAACTGAGCAGCTGTTTAAAGCTCTCTCCAGTTTCTGATGTCATGGAAGGTATATCATTATCACTATAAGGTGTGAGTATAGCATCTATATCTTCCCAAATGCAGACTATAGTTGCAACTAATAGTTGTCTGAAAAATTTGCCTTTTTCTGAATCTTGTGATAACATTTGTCTGTCATGACCAGCTACTGAGATCATTGCTTGGCATTCTTTTTCCATATAGGGAGGAGTTCCTATTGTCATAAACCTCACCACAGATTTTTACTGGGTTTTTGCTTCCATTGTTTGCTTGAATTTCTGCAATGTTAATTTGCATTCATTGCTATCAATGTCTCTTCTCCATCTGTTATATACTGAGGATTTGTTATACAAGTTTCTCTGCTGCTGTCGCTCTCTGTAGCCAGGACTCTTCAACCCTAAAAGCTTCCTTTTCATGGCTGTAGCACGGTGGTTTTCCTTTTTATTTTTGGCATGTAATAAAGTATCTTTTAGTAGGTCCTTTCTATATTTTTCTACATGACTATTTCCCTCTGTTCAGTTTTGCTCATGTTTGTTTTTAGGTTTGAGACATGGGCTTTCTAAAATATCCAAACATATAAATTTGATATTGGTGATTATGACATATTGTTTTCCAGTTGCAAATGAAATTAAAGCATTGCCCTTTTCCTGTAGTGAATCATAATTTTCAAGTTAAATGGTTCACCTTATTCAGTGGAATCCCATGTAATATCGGCTTTCACTCTCTTGTATTAAGCCATGATGAGAACTTGCAGACTTTCCCAAAGTCATGCAGGTAAAGTGATCCTTCCAGAAGAGATCCTCTCCTAGGATAAAATGCAATGTGGTGATGTTTTTGTAACTTCAGATGTATATGTTTGAGGAATCCTCACTCTGTTCCCTTACCTCACTTCATAGATTTCTAGCAGACCTCAGTCTTTGCCTCATCTTTTCGTTTGTAAATGTTCCAGTTTATTGCTATTCTCTTTGCAATGCAGTATCTGTGGCTTAATCTTCCTACCTTGTTTCTCATGAATAAGTACAGTGCTATTTAGGGTTTATTTTTTGTTTGTTTCCTTCTTAACCTTTGATTGAATTGAGCTTCCTTTTAGAAAAAGGCAATTCTAATATTTATTGAAATGGAGCCCAGCCACTGCCATTGTAAGCAAGCTTTCAGGGGAGTGAATTGTTTGCCCTTTTAAAAAAGAAGCTATTCAAATACCAGCAGTATGGTAAAAGCATTGCTTTCTATTTCTAGCTCTGCAATACACCAATCACAAGTATTTTGGCCATCCATTTTGACATGGGTAGGCTCTTATTTGCTGGTCAGACATCTATGGTTGGCAGCTCCCAGTCCATCCATGGCCTTTTGCAAGCCAGTGGTTGCTGCTAGGCTGCTGTGTGGAAAAGGTAAATTTCATGAGTTGGAGCTGCTGCAGCTGGCTTTGAAGCTGGCTCTGGACAGCAGCTGAGGCGGAGGGAAGAGACAGCTGGGTTTGAAAGCTCATGTACTTTCTCTTCTTTCATGCTTTGTGAAAGGCTTAGAAGTAAAGTCATAAGAAATGGATGTTACTGAGACAACAAGGTAATTTATTTTAGTTAGTGAAAGCAGCGTGCACCTAGCAATAAAATTCTCACTATTTTAAGCAAGTGAGCTGTCGGCGTGTGATCTTGCTTTGTTGTTCAACTCAGACATCTAGTGTTGGAGAGGGTTTGTAAGGAGCTGTATAGGGAGAAGATGGTTCGCATGAGGTGAAATGCCTGAAGAAGACCCACATTCTAATATTCTGGTCATATCACAGAAGTATTTCGAAAGCTAAGTCAGCTTGAGTGGAACACATACAGTCATCCTATAGGTTCTCAGGTGGGTTATGGAAGCCGTATGCTGCACTGTTGAGTCTGCACCTCAAATCCTGTGCTCAGTTTTGGGCCACTCACTACAAGAAAGTGAGTGGAAAGTGCTGGAGAGAAGGACAATGGACCTGGTGGAAGAGCTAGAGCGTAAGTTCTGTGAGGAGCAGCTGATGGAGCCGGTGTTGCTTAACCTGGAGAAAAGGAGGCTCAGGTGGGGCCATGTCACTCTACAGCTACCTGACAGGGTATTGTAGCAAAGTGAGAGTTCTTCTCCCAGGTAACAAGCAATGGGACAAGAGGAAATGGCCTCAAGTTGTACCAGGGGAGGTTTAGATTGGATAGTGGGAAAAGTTGCTTCCCAGAAAGGGTTACCAAGCATTGGAACAGGCTAACCAGGAAAGTGGTTGGGTCACTATCCCTGGAGGTATTTAAAAGATCTGTAGATGTGGTGCTTGTGGACACGGTTTAGTGGTAGAACTTAGCAGTACTGAGTTAGCGATTGGACTTGATCTTAAGAGTCTTTTCCAGCCTAAATGAATCTATTGATTCTGTATCTTTAAGTTAATGGTTTCCAATCTATAACCACACCATTACTGAATTGTTTCTAAGGTGCAGCATCCCAGCTGGAATCAAGTCCACAGAGCAGGAATAAGCTTGTAGGTGCTTTGGGACAAGAGCTTAGTGTGAGGATGCTTACTCCAAACATCCTCTCAGTACAACGGATTAGTCAAATAAAATTGTGCATATAAACAAGGGTTAAGAAATTATTTGTCTGCTGTGACAGAATAGCAACAACTTCATATGCTCCTGGTTTAGCCTGCTAAAACAAAGTTACTTACAAAGAATCTTCTGCTATGTTTATTATTCATATTGTTTTTCTGAATTTCAAAACAAAGTGTGACCTTGATTTCAAAGTAAAAGTGCATGAAAGCATGCTGTGCTTATTTTTCATAATTAATCATGTATAAGCCAATTTCATGGTAAAACAGATAAATGAGATGTTAGAATATTTGTTTGTAAATACTTTGCTTCAAGATGTTAGTGCAGTGTGGTTCTTGGATTTAACAAAATCCAGTCTATCTTTGTTTCACTGTAGGATGAAAGTACAACATACAGTTAAGCTCTAGATGGATATAAATTCACTGTAATATACTTTTTGTTTAGTTATGGTAGTGTGTGCACTAAGACAAATCTTTCTGTAGTGGCCTAAAGGAGTCCTGCTTGTCCTCTCTCCCTGTCAATCATGTGTGCAGCTCACCTTACAGAGACATTAACTTGGTAAGCATCAACAGTTTCAGGGCTGGAATGAAGCAAGTATCAGAAAGCTTGTTCAAAGGTGGCTGCTACTCAAACCAAGAAATACTAAGAACCTCTATTTAGAGGGTGTCCTGAGCCTGTGCTGAAGGCTGAAGCCAGTGCTTTTCCAGAGGTGACTCAAGAAGGTTTTTCCTTCTCTTCAGAAGAGAAGACAACTTTATACAAACAACTGTGTCTGCATCCAGAGGAGAGTACATGAATTGATGATGGTCCTTGATTGACACTATGGTTCAGCGTGTCATAGGTAGGTTAGGCTTGGGGCCAGTGCAGCCTCCCATCCCAGGGGAAGATGGAGGGTTGTGGTGCCATGGCAAGTACTCTTGTGCCATGGGGCTGTACCCAGGGTGAGCAGGTAGACACAGGGCCCTTGACTTAGTGCCCAGGCAGGCTTTGCTCTATGTGTGTGAGGAGCACAAGGTTACAGGGATGCCATGGGGTGAACTCTGAGGTGCAGGAGAGCCTCTTCCAGAGGGAGTGAGTTTGTACATCCAGGGGGGCTTGAGGTTGTGCTCAGCCAGGTCTTGTTACAGGAACCTCTGTCAGGACAACCAGAAAGCCACAGTGAAGCTAAATGGATAGAGCCATTTGACTAATAACAAATGCCCATCAACATCATACATGGGCAATTTTGCGCAATGAAGTTTAGCAGCTGATGATGTGTGCTTTTTGGAAAAGATTTACTGAATTATATGTGAAGTGTCAGGGGATAGTATTCTTTTATAGCTCACTTTAGACAGAGCTAGAGATACAACTAACAGAGTCTAGAACGTAATATCTTACACACAGAGTATATTAGGTTTCTACGTTAGCATTCAGGGTAAGAACTAGTATTAGTTTGTGTCTTATAGCTTTTCCTCCTGAAGTTGCCAAGTGGTAGACAATATAGCTCCAATAAGAGAAAACAATTTAAACTTTCTTAGTGAACCAGTTTTGAGAGAGTTTTTCTCAAATGTGGAGTTTCATGCTGAAGCAGTGTGATTAAAAGCCTATGGAGGAATAAAGGATGGGAATGGTTTTCAGGAAGATCAAGGGGCTGAATGCAATTTTTTCTTCAAATGATAATTAAAGAAACAGCATCTTCATTAGCATAATACTGTAAATGATAAAAAGAATTGGACAGATGCCTAATCTTGAAATGCTTCTTAATTTACAAGTACACATTTTAAAAAGAGAGCAGTTGAGGTCTGTTCTTCCTAGCTGCTTGCCTGAATGATCAAAACTCCTGCTTATATAACTTACTGTCTCAAAGATGGACAAAATACACAAATTAGTTATGTATATTCCAGAACACCATCCATATAAGGTCAGTTGCACATATACAGATGCTGGAACATCCCCATTGCTTGAGGTCTTCTGAGATTTGATGCCTATCGGACAAGAGTACGCATTTGAGAAGATGATCTCAGTTGGAGTCATATGCAGCCCCAAAGGCAGCTAACATAAAAATGAAACTCCTATTTTTGCTGATTGTTGACTTTAATTATCCAGAAGGTGATCACTGTGAGTTTGTGGTGACATTCTGAGTGATGGAGAAATGTACTTGAGATTCCCATGGAATTTGGTTTTTGAGGAGAATTTTTCTGAATTCTTGCAAAAATGACTTTCTAGTTGTAATAAAATTATGAATCAAATGCGTCAAGGAGGAAACGGCATTCATGCCTACGTGACTTGCCTGTATTCTGCTCTTTTCCAATACAAGCAGTAATGGTCCAATTTCTGTTTCTCTTTAAATATCATCCTAGTTCTGTTTTTACCATCACACCTACAGGCTCCCAAAGGGTTTTGAAGTGAACCAAAACTTTATGAATTATCTTGCCACCTGCAAATGTGGGGTGGGCTTATTAGACTGTGTCTAGAGTACTGAGCGAGAGCCAGGGATGTGGCAGGGAGTGACTTACTTAGCCTTCTCCGTGTGCCCATCTCTATGCTGAGAGTTGTTCTGCACTACCCAGCACTCGGCTTGGGATCTCCTCTTACACCCACCGTACTCTTACAACATAGTCATTGCTCTGTGTGCATTTTTTTCCCCATTCAAATCTTGTGAAATATGGTGATCACCAGAGTACTTTTCATAGTGTGAAACCGAGGGTAACTGCTGTGGGCACACGGGGTCAGTGATATGTTGGGAGTGCTAAAACTGTCTGGGCTAGTGGTGGGAAACTGTGTGGGAGCCAGACCTGATTTGGTCTAAACCATGCTGCTCTTGAGAGTGATGTGAATGGTCCCCCCAGACCACTCTGGGGTATTGCCAGGCTGTTTAAAAAATTTACCTTCGTTGACAGTCCTTTCTTTGTCTGGTATTGCTAGTGTGCAGCTCCTAGAAATTACACTTTAAATAAGGTTAAGTTTACTGAGGAAGAAATGTTTTTTGTTTTTTGAAGAGTGAAAATGATTTCTCAGTGGGAACTGACTTTTGAGTTATTCCACTTACAGCCTCAGTGCATGGTAGAGACTGTCTATTAAATAGATTTTCTAGCTGGAAGTAAACCTCCTTTTCACAAGCCATAGAACTTCTTGGATGCAGAGATAGGAATGACCACTTTCTGAATAGGCAGTGGCAGCCAGAGAGCCGAGAGCTGAGGATGGAGTCAGCAGTCTCTACCAAAACAATATTCTGTTCCTTCGAAGCTTATGTATTTGGCAAGTACAAATCCCAATTTAATGTTAGATAAGGAAAAATCATCAGCTGTTGAGTAACTTAAGGTCACTCCAGAAAGTCAGCAGATCTACTGGTAATAGTGTTAACTTTGTTGCAGGCTGTGTTTGTGTTTGGCATTAGGACTGTTAAGAAATAAAGTGGACTATTTAATGCTTTACAGTAAATTTTCATACTGCTCATAAGATGTGATGGCAGGTAACTTGTTCAGTTTCCATCTTAACCTTTGAAGTAATTGGAGTCAAAGACCCACATGCTTGATTTTTCCTAGTGTCTTAACACATTGAGCGGAACCTGAGTCCTTTATATCCTGCTAGTTTTTTATATATGCTGAAGTAGCAACTGCGAGGCTGGAGAGTTCAGATCTATAAAAGGCAGCACTATTGATCTTGCTGATGCAAGTTCAAAGTGCTATCTGGAAATACATATTATAGTTCTAGATAATGAATCAATGGTGTGGTACATGCTAGGGTGTGCATTTTTGAGGCAATGTTATATCTCATTGAGAACTGTAGTTGTCACCACTGAGCTTCTAAGACATAACCATCCTCACTGTTAACTGTGCTGGTAGCACTTTGGCTATTCAGTATTGCAGTCTGGAACGCTCTGCAGACTTTCTCAGGGTTTTCTCTGCATGCATGTGTTATGATTTGATTATTAAAATGCCTCTTCCCAAATTAAGGTGCAAACTAGACTATATGCCAAAGTCAACAGTATGGATTTTATTTAACAGTCAAGATGAGGCAGAGAAAGAAATAGGAAAAGTGGGATAGGGGAGAGGAAGGAAGAAAGTGACAAGGAGAGAATAATAAAAAAAGTATCGCCCCTCTATGGGGTCCCATGGGGTCCTCTTATTCTGGTCGTCTTGGTGAGGTGGGTTTCATGAAAACAGAGTCCAAATGATTACTATAAGTTCAGGAAGTGCCAGGCACCTCCCTTGGTGGCAGCAGGGGTTCCTAAGTTTTTTAGTCTCTTGCAACAGGCTCTGAATTAGTTGCTTCATTTGGATCACAGGCAGTGGTCTGGTGGTGGAAGGCCTCAGGAATGAGTCTGGGAGGTGCTTTGGGGGTCTTTGGTTTGTAACCTCTTCTCAGCTGCCTCTCACGTGAACGTCTCATGTGTACATGGTTGTCCCAGAGTGAACGGTTTGCCCTGTTCAGTGTAGAGAGATTTCACTATCACCCCCCCAAAACCCTTCTCCCTGGCCATCCACTGAGCTCAGCTAGGGCAATGACACAGATGTGTTCTTCTTTCCTGAGCAGCATGGTAATTCTTCTCAGACCTGAGGTGATCAGACAGTCTTATCTCAAGTTCCCAATCACAGTCCAAATTCTAGTCAGGAAGCATACTGGGGAAGGAGAGTGCTTTGGTGTTTGCAGACCGGCAGTTGCTTCCTTAACAAAAAGGCATTCTGTTATACAGTGTTTAAGACATTAATGATATTGCAGTCCATCACACCATCCCTGTTCTATGCTTACTCAGCCCTTGGCTGCTTGTCTGGACATGTGGTGTAGGATGGAGGGTGACTGTTCCTCACCCAGTTCAAGGACTTTGGTATCTAAAGGAGTCTTTTGCTCATCATGAGTTTCTTTATCAGTGAGAACAATGGGGACAGAGCAGTTGGAGATGGGGTTGGGATATAGTGAGAGTGCATTTCTGGGCTGGTGGACTCATTTTTTCCACAAATTGCACATTGTTATCTAGTCTGTGCTCATGGAGAGCTTGTTATAACTTATGCATGCTATAAGGACCAAGTCTAAAACAATCTTCCTTGCTTTCTATTTTTCGTAGTAGATTATAATGATATTCATTAGAGTCCTACTAATATTTCTTTCAGATCTCCTGATATTTCATGATTTTTTAATGCCTGATTTGCATACATGTTATTTACACATAGATGTATAAGCTTTTTCTAATACTTGCAATCTGAGGGGCAAAAAACCTAGAAAAAGCAATACGACTGCCCTCAAAGGCTGAACTAACAGTTGACAAATTATTGTGCCACAATTTCTTTTTAATGATGAGAATTTGGAGGAGTCACTCATAACTTTGTAATTGCAGGATTTTTCAATATTAAATTTGTTCTACACTTATTTCCCTGTAAGAGGAAGTAAAGTAAGAAAGTGTAGGCTCATCTATTTCTCCTGCTAGAAGTACATGGGATGGTAGCCTAGCATTTATACCTGTCTAGCATTCACATAACTCCTGTCAGATTTCATCCCTTTACACTTGAGCTGCAGTTACAGATTTGTCTGTGTTTCACTGTTTGGATCTATCACTACAGTAGTCAGGAGGTTTTTCAGAAGTGTCAGCAATGATCCTCCTTTTCCCTCTTAAGGAAAGCATTTAATCTTTTTCTGGAATGCTTAATTCTGATTACATTACTGAGTACTGGGATACAATCCTTCATATTAGCTTTGACTTTCTGGAAAAGAAAAACTTGCCAGAAATTCATTTCAAGGCTTCTGTCCACCCAAATATTACTCAAGTTATGAACAGTTATCACATATATATGTGCCTCTGAAGGAGAGATTAAGGCTGTTTCTTGCTCAAATCAGTTTCACTCTTAGGAAGAGGAGGTCTTTGCTGGCATAACAAACCATTCAAAACTAAATGTAGGAAACTTGGAAACCTCCATTTTCTGATTTGCTACAGCATTCTTCATCTGTCTGCCTCTGATAGTGCTTAAAATTGGTTCCTGTAAATTCCAGGGCTCTATTAATTTGACTTCCTATGGAGTCAAAAGCATGCGTTGCATGCTGGTTTCATAAAAAGCAGAAGAAAAGTAAATAATTGTTTCCCTTTTGGATATGAGAAGAGATCAAAGGTATACCAAAAGCCTTTATTTAAAATCAAAGAACAATAATAAAATCTTTCTCCTAAATCCCCCAAAAGAATATAGTTATTAGATATTCGTCTCTTAGGGATTTTCTGAACTGAGGAGGTATATAGGTGTATGGCTGGCTTTAGAATGTGTATTTTTCTCAGTTTTCACTCATAAGGCTAATACAAATACTCCATATATATTCAGGGGTCTATGCTGCTTCTAGATTAGAATAGAATGTATAAAATTGTGAACCTGCCACAGTTATTAGAGAAACCCACATCATTCTATTTTTGCAGTGAATACATGTTCTGCTCTTAGTAAATTTCAAAGACTACTTTGCTAAAATTCCCTGGGCAATTGGCTTGGCATCTGCTAATTTAATTCCCCCATAGTACTTTAACAGGGTATAAATTAGAACTCTGGGGACTACTGATAATGTTCAGTGAAGATGAAACTTTCAAGGATATGAAAGGGATTGCCTTGCTTATGCTGCAAGTGGTGATGGAGAGGTAGAAGAAAGTTCAGAGGAGTAGATGAAGGAGCTTGAGCTCTCCTCTCATATCAAACTTGACCCCAAATATGAAAAATTTATTTGCACAAAATAATTTTTTTCCTTGTATCATAAAAATGATTGAGAACAAACTTGTTGTGACAATCAGTGAAAGTAGGTGTTGACTGTCCTCACCTTCTGTATCCTGAAGGTCAGCAACTGGATTCTTCTTTCCTAAGTCTCTCTTCTGGTCTCCCTCAATTTCTCCATTCCCTCAACCTTTGCTGTAAATTCCCGCCCTGACTCGCTTATCCATCTCAGTTATTTTACTGTCAGTAAAAATCTTCTGGATCTGTTGGGTTTTTGATGCCTCACCTTCCTTCACTTGGGCAAAAGGCAAGAAGATGATGGTAAGGGCTAGGAAATATATTGCCAAAAGACTCATCTTCTAACTAGAAGAGAACAGGACACAAATAATTGGCTATGTGTAGATTCATATTGAGGTGCTTTGATAACAATGTTTTGGTTTGGTTAGAAAATTTTTATATTGCTTAACTGACTGTTAGGTGGTTTCATAGCCGTGCAATCTGAATCAAGATAAAAGGGAAAGCTTACCTATTGCTAAAGGAAGAAGGAAATGCCTTTCAGAAAAATTACTCTGCTGGAATTTTACCACTAGTGATGAGTCTCTTCAAACTTTGCCACACTTGATGCATTTTCTTCCTTGACTTTTTCAGCTTTTTTTCTTGGAAAAAAGTGCTCTTGTATTTATATTCCTGCTGTTGACACTGCACTTCACATGGAAATCATTTTATCTGGAAACATGCTGATGTTTTTTGCCCAGCCATTACTTAATAAATTCATTCTCTCTTCCCCATCCCTGGGTGATGCTTTTCTTTTTAGCTTCTGGATGGGACTGACCTGGTTTTGCAACCTTTCACAGTTGTAGTTAACACTGCTAGGTCAGCTCTTTCCAAGACTACCAGCCTGATGACCTGCCATGCCATTCTGCACCTTAACTCTTCCTCAGTGTGAGTGGCTCATCTGTATTCCAGGCATGTAGCTAAAATAGATGTTCCCCTTTTTTTCCTGCACATTTTTCTGTGCAGAGAGCACAGTTGACCACTCGCTGCCCACTCCCACAGCAGGGAGTTGCCTACACATCATTCTGTAACGCCCTAGGTATTCAGAACCCCACTTCTGATGCAACTGCTTTCCAGTCACAGCTGTGTACGCCACTCTCCTGGCTGACCTTGCCTGCTGTGCCATCTTTTGTACTGACCTCCTGTGCCACCTGTCTTCCATGGCCAAGCAAGTAAAAAGCCCTGAATACCCTTCACATCTTTACGCCATCCTTGGCCAGTTTGATGCCTTGCTCATCAACCACTTTTTAATGCCTCCGACACATGATTGTTGTGTTAGACTTTGCTGCTTTTATCTCCAGAGCTTGTCCACTGTTGAAGCTGGGTGGAGATGTTGATAAAAATAGTTTTTGTCTGTGTAATGAATGTTATGCTTGATCAATAGTGGTGGGGTCTGTTATATCTTAGTTTGGGGATTTTTTGTGTGTGGATTTGTGTTTTTTTTTTTTAATTGTGAAGAAAATCACTAGCAAGACAGTTAAAATTTCAGTTTTCTGCCCCTTGACAGAAGCCTTTATGGAAAGTAATAATCTTTTCTCAAAGATGAACAATTTATAAAGTGGACTCTGTGGATTGACTTCAGCATTTCGGACTTTCACGATTAAGTATATCACAACAAAATATTGGCCGTGAGTAAGCAAGAAGACTACTTGGGGGTTGAATGTGTCCTCTCACTTGGCTCTGAGGCATTTCCAACAACTCAACCACAGTGTAACACCTGAGTTATACAATGTTCAGTTGTGGATACCTGATTTAGTGGTGCAGGGTCTTTTATATGGCACTTTGAAATTGTATGTTTTAATATGTGCTGGCTGAAGAGTGGTTTTAAATTTGAAAATAGCAATACAAAATGATACCCATCCGAGAAGTGAGGCTTGTCAAGAGTCTCATTAGCTTCACTAACCTTTTGGATGATTCAGACCACAGATCTGCTTCTGACAGGGTCTGGTGGTTCTCACTATCAATTTTACATATTTAGCCCTTTCCTCTAAATCCTCTGAAAGATGTTATCATGGGTATCATGTCTCCATCAGATCATCCTGTCCTCATCAGTAAGAATAGAAATTCATGGTTCTTGAAGGCATTGCTTCAGAGGCATTTCTTTCCCCTCTTTTTCTTTTGCATTTCTTCTGATTTTTCTTCTTGGCTTCAAAAAGCGATGTGACTTGACTGGGAATATGGTTTTCACTTGTTTACAAGTTCCATTAAAATTTCAGTGGATTGAGACCATTGGGTTTTTATTGGTTTATTGTGTTGGAAAAAGTCTATCCTCAGAACTATAACAACCTTCAGAGTGTATTTCATAATACAGCAAATTTTATTTCATTTTTGTAAATGTTATTAAAGGAGTTTAGATTTTGCCTTAAATGGCTAGCTTATAGTACTGCAAGCTGCATTGAAATAAAGGGTGCCGCTACTGTAACAATCCAGGTGGCTTATGCCATGTTCTTGGAGTAGAGGGTTTTTACCTGCCAGAATTACAAAAACTGTCATGAACACTTGATCCAAGGGAAGAATTAGTTGCACTAATTCTGAAAAAATACACCTGTAAATCATTGATGGGACAATATGCTGAGGAAAATTCTGCAGTACATAATGTCATTGATACTCCTGGAATCTGGTGTATTGGGTGTTAGAATCTGTCAGAGCTGGAACTTCCTTTTGCAGAATGTCTGGTTGTTTACACATGACATGAGGGCATCACTAGGAGGATCAATTACTGAGTACCTTCTCAAGTACTCTAAAGTCACTCTTCTGAGTTGGCATGTCAGTTTTATTCCGGGAGAGTGACTATATCTGTATGAAAAGTCAGAGCAATGCAGAGGTTCCTCTTTGCCTTTAATTGCCCCAAACTGTACCTAGTCGCTCTTCCCTAGAGAACATGGTTGTGTCCATTTGTAGTAGAAGTTGGGCCTTGCTGATTAGTCTACAAATCCTTTTGCAGTCACCGTTTCCTTTATCCAACTCCACAGTCCATAAAAGGAACAGCCAATCTTTGTGAGAGAAACTAAGTGTAGGCACTTCATCCAAAATAAGGTGAAAGAGTTTGTGCCACATCATGTTGTTGCTGTAATAAAAGAACATGTGCTCTATGAAGTATTTTTGGAGAAGAGTTGTTTTTTTCTGCTGAGAAGTTGGCTTCCCACAGATCTAGTGAATCTTGGTCATCCGTACTGCTTATTAACTTTTATTCTCTAAGAGTTCATTTTGAGTGCTCTCTTCTGAGAGAGGCTGAAGAAAATTGCTTGGGCTATGGAGAGGAATGGAGGGTGCTCTGAATGACACATACTATTACACAGGCTCTGGCTCTGGCTTCTGGGAATTGTGTAGGAATAACATTTAAAAATATCTGGCTTGCCAAGGCTTAAACACAGAACTGAGCCAGTTACACTGGTTAACCATTAGTGCTGTAGTGTGTTTAGGTGTGGTCTTAAGACACAGTAGATGTAGTGAGTAAAATGAAATCTATTAGCATAGTTAAAGATCTATCATAGCTAATTGTTCAAGAGAGCAACTTGAGCTGTGTCTTAGGATGGTACTTATCGCTTGTTTTCATATGTAATTTAATGAAATTATCAGTACAGTGTGACTGAAAGCATGGTTTGAAGTTAAGTGGAAATTCAGAAGGGAAGGCATGAAACAGATTAAACAGACTAAGAAGAATACTTAGGTGAGAAGACTGGAAGAAGTCAAAGGGATGGTGGGAGAGCACGGTCCAGAAATGCACCAAAAGCTTTCAAAGACAAAGGTGACGTGGTCTGCAATATGTTAGAAACAGATACTACTCAACACAGGCTTTATCTCAGTGGTGCATTTTATAGGCTGAGAAAAGGAGAACTGGAAGGCATATTGAGACATCATCTTTTACATGTGCACATTTTAAAATGCTGCTGACCCATTTTCACATGCACTGACAAGAGTGCATGGCACTCATTAATTGCATGGGTACTCTTTTAGACTCTCTGTTCAGGCATCTGGAAATATTTAATTGATACTAAGCATGACTGGAAGTTGAATCCAGGTACTAGAATAGTCCACTCAAAACAAGTAACTTGGTAAGTAGTCATGATACTAGTATTAGAATGGGGGAACCAATCCTTCAGGAGAAAGCCTACCTGTTTTTGGGGAATAATTTAATCTTCAGGAGCAATATAAATGAAGTTAGTTTTGTTGAGGTTAGGTTTTTAGTATCCACAGAACTGGCAATGGAAGGTAGCTAGAGAGAATGACATTAGTAATTAGAGCTTCTCACTTGGTGTATAGAAGTTTTGGTTCTCACCAGAGGTCTTGGACTAGCTTGATTCATGATTGTTTGCCAGGTTGATGGACATCCTTATGCTTCTGTTTCCCTCCTTGCCCCATGTTTGAATTACTATTCCTTAAAACTGGAGCTAGAATAAAGAAGTCTTGTGCTTGTAAAGATAAGAGTTCCTGTGCAGAGTTAGTAGTATTTATAAAGCTTTTCTTGTTTACAGCATGTGCTATCAGGTCCAAATAAGAGTATCAGCAAAAATAGGGGCAGGAAGAATAAGCTGTTTCTGAATTGTCTGGAACATTTCCACTGTGTTCAGTCAATTTTAGAGAGCTCTCTTATGAGCACAAGGAGCTCCACTTCACACTGCTTTCTAAGAAAAAAGCTGGGATGTTTTCTAAATTTAAATGTTGCCAAATCTAATTTGATTCAGGAAAAAAGTGAATCTCTTGCACGTAAAGAACTGTAGCTTTCATCAGCTGTAACACGTGCATGAATATGTACACTAAAAATTAATAGAATTTTAAAAAATGAGGATTTAGTGAGTTTCAACACTACAGAATTGTGCTAATTATCACAAAACTAGCAGAACTACTGAAGCTTGGTTTCTATCGTGGCTTTTCCTCTCATGATTAGTTCACTTTCTGAGATATGCCAAACCCTTATGTATCTGAGAAGCCACATGCAGAAGAGTCCTTAGTGATGCTGGAATTGCTGCAGAAAAAGCAATGACAGCTGTACCTTATTAGGCAATGGACAGTCACCATGGAATAGAAACCTTGATAGAGAGTTGAATTCCTTGGTGTCTCATAAAATAGTTTTATATGGTTCCAGCTTTACTGTCATTAATGAAAAACTTTCCCATGAAGGTTTTTTTGTTTTCATATGAAGTTAAAGCTATGTTACAGTCTTTTCTTAACTCTACTCTCTGATCACTAACTTTCACAAAACTTGTGGAAACTCCACACTTCTGTCAAAGTTGTTTGAAACGGACCAGGAAGTTAAAAAGAAGATAGATCATGCATATAAACTGTAGTCATTTAGGGCATCCTTAGAGGGAGATAAAGTGAACCCTTACACACAGAAGTTCATTTAGTCTTTACTGGCTACATCTGAGACCATAGAGTCATAGATGAGGGAGTGTTTGTTTCTTGTAAATTCTCTGTGTTACTCATGTGTTCCTATGAAGTATTAGTTCATACCGCTATTGGAGATAGGATGAGAGGCCAGATGGGCTTCATCTCTGAGAGGGCAACTGCTATAAAATACCTTCAAATCCTTCATAGAAAAATGGTCTAAGCATGAAACACTATTGTGTCAAGCATCTTAATACGTTAAAAGGCAGGCAGTAAGCTAATCCCAGTTGGTAGGTTCCTTGGAAAAGCCAGAGATGAATGTCTATGGAGCAGCCAAGGAGAACTTTTGGACTCAAAATGGCTGAAGATATCTTTGACAGTTTTCCAGCCCGAGCAGGATTTTTATCTCCAGGGCTTCAATATACTAAACCCTGCAAACACCAAAAACAAATATATGAAAAAACCCAATCCTAAAAACTGTTTTAAAATTGAATATTAAAATACACTATGGACAATGAGACTTTTTTTTCCAGGCAGTTGCTATTCTATATTGGGAATTCCATGTATTGATGCCAGAGGAAAACTGTTTCTGATGGTGATCTTAGCAGACTATTGAAGCAGTAAGCTACACAATAACTGCAGACAACATTTCGACAAGATATTTAAATATACAAATGCATTGACCTAAAATATGGTTATTTCTGAAGCTTTTCCAAAAGCTGTGATTTAAAAAAGCAAACAAACAAAAAACACCTTTAAGCTGTAGAACTTTGAATTTTTTTGTTATGGTTTAACCCCAGTCAGTATCATGCATTCCCCACTACTGGGATCAGGGAGAGAATTGAAAAAGTGAGAACACTCATATATTGAGATAAAGTCAGTTAAACAGGTGAAGCAAGAGCTGTACATGCAAGCAAAACAAAACAAGGATTTCATTCACCACTACCCATGGGCAGGGTGTCCAGCCATCTCTGTGAAAGTTTGGCTCCATGACATGAAACATTGGCTAGGGAAAATGGGAAGATAAATGCCATCACTCCGAACATCCACCCGCCATCCCTCTTTCTTCCTCCAGCTTGATATGCTAAGCATGATACCATACAGTATGGCCATCTGGGATCAGCTATCCCAGTTGTGTCCCTTCCTAACTTCTTGTACACCCTCAGCTCAGTCACTGTTAGGGTGGTGTGAGGAGCAGAAAAGGCCTTGCTGCATAAGCACTGCTCAGGAGTAGATAAAATATCCCTAAATTATCAATACTTTATTTTTCCCAGGACAAATCTAAAACAAAACCATCTAATGGCTACTGTGAAAAAAACTAACTGTATCCCAGACCAAACCAGCACATCATGACACACCAGTTCTTCGTAAAGAAAGCATTTTAGTTTTTTATTTCTAGTATTGTTGCATCTGTTCTTGGGAGCTGCTTGGGTTCATGATGTTCTTCTTGTGTCTGATTTCATATTTAAATGGTTGTTGGGAATATCCCTTTTTTGGTTACAACAGGTTTTGTATGTAAACAGGGTTTGTATGGAGGAGTTTTTTGTCTGTTGCTGGCTTGATTGATGAGGAGTGCTGGTATCTGTCACTTGTTTATTTCCTAGAGGCAAACTGGGTGTCCTCTCTTTTGCTGGCTCAATGGTCTTTGTGTAAGACTGATGTTCATAGGTCAGGTGGAACAGTGTCCTCCTAAAGCTGTACTGAAAAATAAGCTGTATTTGTATGGTTGCCTATAAGGAGATTCCCAGTCAGTTATCAAAAGTTTATTCCCAGTTGAAAAAAGAGCTTAAGACGGTTTTGCACTTTGTACTGGTGAGGAAGATCATACATTCAAGGCAACTTTTAAATTGTTAAAGTAGTCAGCAGTCAAATCCTAGTAAAAGGATAAACAGATATTTAAGGACTCTTTGCAAATAAAATAGTTCATTCAACAAGTTTGCAAATTAAAACCAGGACACTGAATTTTATTAATCATATCTTAAAAATGGGACTCCAGTTCACTTCAACAAATGAAGATGTTAAATCTTCTTCTTAATGTCATGTAGCAAGAAGGCATCTTGTTTTTACTTTTGGTATTTGTTTTAATCAGAAATAACTCTGAATAACTTAAATTCAGTTAAAAGAAGCCCATCTGATACTGTCCTTGTTTTCTTACCCCATCATTTAAATGGTAAATGTCAAACTCTAAATACTTCAACAGTGTTCTCCCATTTGACAAAGAAAATGTGATAACCGTTCACCTTATAGTGAAAGTAGTTCAACACACACACAAAAGCAGGTCTTAAATTTTCATCTGCTTGATGCAAACAGTTCAATCAACTGTTAAAAAACTTCCCCACCTGGCTTCTAGTCACATTTACTTTCTTTTCAAACTTACTTCTCCATTAATTTGAAAGAAGGTAAGTAGCTGATAGGGATATTTTAGAAAGGAACAGTTTACACCTTGTGTATTTTTTTAAAAATCATCATGGCTAGGCTTTGTGAACAAAGATATGAGAAGGGCTTTACATACTTTAGTCGGTTTGAAAAGCTTTAATTTGAAGTACAGTGGTTGTCTCTAGTACTTCTAGTACTACTGTCATGCAACATTGACTCTTGTCTAACAAGACAACATAATCAGAAAAATATGCAGTAATTTTTATAGCAATAATGTTTTCCTTCATTGAAGACAGCATATAAATGTGCCTGGAGACTGTTTCAAGGGCACAAATTGTTTAAAGCTAGCTCTTGCTGTTTCTTTTGTTTGCATCAATTTTGAGTTTCCGTTTGTATCTCTGTTGTCATTTGTATGTTTTATCTTTCTGAACCTAACGTTTTCCTTTCTCAGTCCTATCTCAAAAGCCATTTACTTTAGGTTCTTGAGTTTTCCTACCATGACAAACATAATATTTTTACTGACTTTTCAGAGTAGTCAAGACAAATGAAGTGGGATGGAAAAAATAGTAGGTTTTGTCTGAACAACATCAGTATTGTGTTAAGCTGCAAGTTTGTTAGCCAAGAGCACTGCCAGACCCCGAGGAGAGCCTGTCTGCCTGCACTGGTGGACTGCTAGAGTGGTCCCGGGCCCAAATTTGACCCCTGCCAGCCAGCTTTCTCCCAGTGAGTTCCCAGGCTTTTTTTGAGAGTTAGAGGGTCAGGACATGGCCCCATTAGTCTGAACACAGTCATTCATTTCAGTCATATATTGGAAGATGGTCTCATACCTGGGAAGCTACCCGGGCATGTTTAATTTAATGGGATATCCCCTGTCACAACTTCAGGACATTCCCTTGGGTCCTGTCACTGATCACCACAGAGAAACAATCAGTGTCTATCCCTCCTCTTCCCCTTGCAAGAGAGTTGTAGACTCCAGTGAGGTCTCCTCTCAGCCGCGTCTTCTCCAGGCTGAACAGAGCGAGTGACTTCAGCTGCTCCTCGTACGACTTCCCCTCAAGACCCTTCACCATCTTCACTGCCCTCCTTCTGACGCTGTCTTAATATCTTTCTTATACTGTGGAGCCCAAAACTGCACACAATATTCAAGGTGAGGCCGCTTCAGTGCAGAGCAGAGCGAGACAATCCCTCCTTCACTGTTCAGAGCCCCACTAGTGACAGGTCCCTAGTCTAAGCCTTTCATTATTGCCCTCTGTGCTCCACCCGTGAGCCAATTGCTCCCCCACCATCTGATGCGTTTATCCAGCTGTATGCTGGACATTTTTATTCCAGGAGGATTCTGTTAGAGGCAGTACAAAAGCTTTACTGAAATCCAAAAAGATTACATCAACTTCCCCTTGTCAACTAAATGGGCTACCTTGTCATAGAGGGAAATCAGGTTTGATCAGCAGGACTTTCCTCTCATGAAGCCGTGCTGGCTGTGAGCGATGACTGCATTGCCTTTCAGGTGTTTTTCAATACTTCCAAGAATAATCTTCTCCGTAACTTTATGAGGAACTGAAGTGAGACTGACAAGCCTGTGGTTTCCAGGATCCTCCTTCTTAGCCTCTTTGAAAATCAGGATAATGTTTGCCAGCTTCCAGTCAGCTGGGACCTCCCTGGATTCCCAAGACCACTCGAAAATTGATAGAGATATTGTGATGACATCAGCTGCTCTTTGAGGATTCTGGGATGAATCCTATCAGGCCCCATAGCTTTGTAGTGATGTAGCTGGAGCAGCAGATTCCATATAATTTCATTTGAAGAGGGTTTGGTGTTGGGTTTGTGATCTACTCTTTTTTTTTTTTTCCCCCCCTTTATTAAGCACTGGCTTTTTCATTTGTGTCTCAGATCCTTTGTTTTCTCATTACGTCTCTTTCTTCCTGTGCCCTCCTTCTGTTGTGTTCCCACATCTCTGGCTGCCTGCCCTGCTCATGAATTCCACTTCATCACATAAATTCACTTGTCTGTGACCCAGTCCTGGTCTCCTCTCAGGTGCACACCTTGTCATCCCCTAACCACCCTCGATCCTCACCAGTGAAATCACAGCAGTGATGCTCATGACTCTCCCATTTCTTTACTTCCCTCCATCTCTTTTTTTCCATCTTCTTTCTTAGATTGAGTAGGACTGACTCACTTCCCAGACTGCCACCTCTAGCTGAGCTCAGAGTGTCCTTCCCCATCTCAACCCTTTTCAAGCTGTGGGGTTTTTCAGGGTTGTCCCATCATACTAACAACCAAAGATCTAGGTTCCTGGGGATTGATACTACAGAGTAGAGAAGGCACTTGCTACTCTTTTCCTGCTCAAGCAGCTTTAAAAAGCAGGATTTTTAATCCTTGTTTCCCAGTGCAAGTACAGTCAGGTGAGACTGTTTTCCAATTTTAGAAGAAAATTACACTTTGCCATACAGAGGGGGAGGGGGAACAAAGGGTTATTAAACGGTGGCAGCTGGGTAAAACTCTTCTGTTTAACTGTTTTGCATTTTTGCAGCTGAGTTGCATAAGTGCCAGGTGACACCTCCATGCTTGTCTCTTTGTGGGCTGATAAGAGCAGTAGGGAGAATTGTATGAGTCTGCTCGTAGTGGGGAGATGAAGTGGCTGCCTAGCCACTTCAGGTCTGTGCTTTGGCAGTATTTTCTGAGCCATAGTTACTGAATTTTCCTGCTGGCAGAGGGGAATCTGTGAGCTGCAGCTTCCTGGCAGGATCCTGGGAACAGCACCAAAACCCCCAAGAGGCAGCGAGCAGGTTTTGTGCTCTGAGTCGGAAGCAGGCTGAGAAGATGCAGCCCTCAAAGCGCCTACCCAAGACGGGGAAGGGAATCTGTGCAAGGAGGATATTTCCAGTGTGAGGTTCAGAGCTTGGGGGGACCCTCTCCTTCCAGCACTCTTGGTGAGTCTGCGGGTCAGCTGCTGGTTTTGATGCAATCAGGGAGAAGGGAGATTGCTGCCTTTCACCACCGTTACCACGAGCCAGCTCATCCTTCTAGCTATTTCTGTCTATGCTTATCTATAGCATCATCTCCCTTGTGCCTGTGTACCTGCCAAGCATTCAAAACAGGCACTGCTGTGGCAGCCTCCTTCTTTCTCTCCAGCCTGGAGGATAAATGACTGGATTCCTTTTTTTTAATTGTTTTTCTGCATTGAGAATTTACAGTGGGAAAGCTAAGCCGGAGAAATGCTGTCAGGAGTGGGTCGCCAGGTTGACAGATCCCTGCTTGTTCTTAGCCCCTAGGGAGGTCCTCCAGCCTGGCCCTTGCCAGGCTCGCTCACTGCCCT
The DNA here is from genome assembly GCA_013399895.1 of Serilophus lunatus. Classification (NCBI taxonomy): domain Eukaryota; kingdom Metazoa; phylum Chordata; class Aves; order Passeriformes; family Eurylaimidae; genus Serilophus; species Serilophus lunatus. The sequence goes on along the minus strand of VXBA01010948.1, from coordinate 482,643 downwards.
GGGCATTGGCACACTCTTTGAAAACAATGGTTTCCCGGAGTGAGATGTGGTCTTGGGTAAAAACAGACAAAGTTTGGATGCGAGAGAGAAGACCTGGATCTGACTTGCCTGCAAGGGGATCCAGAACAGAAAGCTGAGTGCTTGGGTGAGTTCACAGCAGCTGGCTTGTCCAATGGAGAACACTGTAGTCTTTTTATTCTAGACTGAGTTAGTCAATGTAAAAATAACAGTAACAGAAATTCTAATATCTATATACTCATGCTGTCTGTATGCTATATGTGTTGTTTTGCTTGGTTTGGATGGTGAAGGAGAGGGTTCTCTGTGTTTAGTAAATTTTACTGTGGCTTGTGACTTTGTTCCCAGCTGGGGATTTCAGTGTTTGCACCTGGAATTGTGTGAATACATGCAGGCATGCAAAACTGGTGTCCTACTTTTGTGTTTCTGTTGCAGCACTGGCTTTGGCCGATAAATTTCACTCGGATTGGAGAATTGGCATTACAGCATGTCTTTTGCCATTTCAGTGTATGACTTCAGAGGCACTGTAGCTTAGATAATACATGTATTTGTAACATGCTGCTTCTGATCCTTAAAATAAAAGGTGTAGGCATAATGGGATACAGTTTCAAGGCACCTTCCCAAACTGGCTTTATTGGAGAGGTACAAAAACAGATTGAATAATCAGAATGCTCTAATTTTAAATAATCAGGTTTTAAACACAGAATTTCAGTGTGAGGCTGTCAGGGCTCCCCAGATACTTTCTTCTATCCTTCCACTGACTGAAACTGTCATTGTAACATTTGAAATAAGACATGGATTCAGACATCCTATATCTATATTTCTTTGTCCAATCTGTAATTAAAATGAATTCTTACAGCAATATGTACAGTGGAAGTTGTTTGATGAGCAAGAAACAGTGCACTATGTGAAGGATCTAAATGAATGTGTTTCTTATACTGTTTGTAAAATATCACTATGCTGTATAGAACCCCTGATTTACAAAACGTAACTTTTTAAAAAGGTTTTTATTAATTCCACAAAGTATTTGTGGGTGGTTACAAGTAATCAAGTTTATGGGCTGAGATTGCTATGCCATGCTAGCTACAGTCTGGATGATACTTTGGGACAGAGGCATTTGGCCAGCTTTTTGGCTTGGTTTCCTGCTGGACTATGAAGTTAAACCTGGCAGGTCCAAGGAAAAATGTGTTTTACCTTGATTGTTGAAAATTATCCACCAATTATCCACCTTTACTTGTTTAAGTCAGGTAGCTTTCAATATATATGTACATTAAGGTGGTTTAAAATCCATAAGTAAAAAAGTTCTAATTTTTTCCTCATCCAAACGTGCAAGTAACTAGCACAGCCCTTGTCAGAAGTTGATGAGAAAGCCCTTTAAAAATGGGATTGCTGCCATTGCACCATTGCATGCATTTAAGAATGATGGCACAGTAGGCAGGAGTAATTTGGTCTCATTTTTGCCAACTAAAGTTAAACTGGTTATTCAGGCTCACACCACTTCAAAGGGAGAGGTGCACAGTTCATCGCACTCTGGAGCAGCTTTGTTCTCTTTGAGTACATGACGTCTATGCAGTTAAATAGTTTCACTCTCCTGTTCAGTCCCAGGTCCTTGTCACTTAGATTTGATAGGCTGGGTTTTTTTGCTTGAAACACTCATCTTTTGGAGAGAACTAATTGTTTTGTTTTGAGAAAGAACCCATTTTAGTTTTGAGGATGGCTTACTGAGGAGGCTGACACAGGAGGGAGTTAAAGGTGATGCTTCACCAGGTCTGGTTCACCACATGGTAAAGTGCTATCCCAGTAGCAGGTTTACCAAAAGCACCCACATGCCTGTGCCTTGCTCCAAGACATGCAATAGACACTTCATGCAGTTGATTACTGCTCTGGTGAGCTGCAACAGAGACCTCACTTTGTATAAAACAATTTTGAATGGAGAAAATAATCAACTGCCACGTGGCATGTTGATATGTGGTCAAAGTGCTTAGTGTATGGGTGTGAGTAGGTGGGTGTAGACAGGGGTGACTGCGTGGTTGCTTTGGGGACAAGAGACTTGTCCATGGTGTGTCTTTGGCTGGATAGACACTGCTTGTCAGGAAAGGGCTTACCTGCTAAGCTGGGCTAGATGCATTTGAGGTAGCTGACAGATGGAGCAGACCTCACCTGGTGTGACTTACACCAGGTAATTCAGCAGGTGGATACCAAAGCTGGATACAAAAGTCAGGCCCATGTGCTACCCATTGGGACATCCTACTTCCCCAACAATCAAACAATCTCTCCTGCACGGGCTTGTGAAATGCCTGGGTTAAATTCTGCTGTCTGTGTGCTCCATGTGAAGTGAGTCTGGGTGGGCAGTGCTTGATAATGTGGCTATGTGAAGATGTGAAAGAGTTCCATGCCTGCAGGATGAGAGGAAAAAATTACAGGAAAAATGTTTTTTTCTTTTCTAGATTTTTCAAAACATCATAGTTAAGATCCTGCTGCATAGCAAAGGCAGCAGGTGCCTGGTACTGTCAGAGTGGTCATGGTGGCCTTAACCAATCCTTTACAAGCCACTAAACCACACAACATTTGTGAACACTGCTGCAGTGTGCTCCTTTGCATTCCAGTTCCTATGGAAACATGCTGTAAGAGTGTCTAAAATAAGTACAGTGCTTTGAAACTATTATTATTTTGATATTTCCTTTCCTCCAAAAATCTCCTTTACCACCTTTCTGGCTGAATTTTTAATACATGAAAAATGTTGTTGTCATTGTCTGGCAACAGTGTGCTACCCAGCTTACCTAGGTGTCTGCATCCTGGGATCCCAGGTTCTGCTATTGCTATTGCTCCCTCCCCCCATCCTACCCACTCGATGGAGTGGCAGGTTCTTGGTGCAAGTGTTGAACATATATATATATATATATGTGTGTGTATACACACTGAAGGAGGCTTGGCTCCAGCAACCTTTATTCCCCATGTAGTGAATAAGACAGTTGGTTGATACAAGAAAAAGCTTATTTCCAGCTCTTTTAGGATCCATTGCATAGTGTTGCCTGGGAAGGGAGTACTGGAGGTCACCTAGTCCAGCTGCCCATTGGAGCAGAGCCTTCTGCATTATTGGTGGAGGGGATGATTGTGAGTCAGATGGAGACATCCTGCAGGTCCCCTCTTCCCTGTGGGAGGGTCAGTAATGGAGCAGGCTACAGGCTGTTTGGGACAACTCTTGCAAAGGATGCTACTTTTTCTCCCAAAAGAATACTCATGCTGGTAGCTGAAAACAGGACTGTGTATTTAAAGTGCCTTCCCCCCAGTGCTGCTGTGGTTTCCTTGTAAAGCTTTCATGTCCCTTAAAGCAGCAGTCACCCTGACCCTAGTGATGTCTAAGATCTTCAAACGGCAATGTCCCATTTTTGAAAACCACACTTTTGATGAGAGAGATTTCAAAGAGCTACAGCTTAACCCTATCAAGGACTAAAATGCCTTATTTAAAGCTAGGTGCTAATTTTTGCTCATTTTCAGGCTTTTGGCCTCTTCCAATACATGCCTCAGAACCTAAGGCCAGATACCAGGAGCAGAACTGGAGATGCATGTTAGGCATTCAAGGGGGAAGCAGGGATTGAAATTCAGAAAAATGATTCACAGGAATTTCTGGGCAGTGGCAAAACCCTTTTTCATTCCTATATGCTATATACATATATAACCTTCCCTACTTGAATGACAAGCACTGGGTTCAGCACTGAAGTGAATACCAAGAGGGATGAGAATCATGAACTATAGAATAGCAGTGGATGATAAAGAAAAATTACTCTGTTTTAATGTGGATAGGCAAAGCTGAGATTTTTCTTTTGTGAGGGCTCTGTTTGAACTGTTTTGGAGCTGGACCACTCTTGATATAACATTTCTAACCCAACTGGTAAGTTCATGTGTATGCCAAGTATGTAGGTCATTCACATTTATTCAGAGTAGCTCAGAAAAGAAGGCAATAAAACTTCCAAAGATGTTGTATTTCAACCCTTTCATTGTAGCAGATTTCTCTCTTCTTTGTTCATCTATGTATTGTATGCTGGAAAAAAACCCAACAAGATATCACCTAATGTGCATGGATAGCTGATAAATGTGATGCAAAATAAACACCTATGCTAGTGAAGGAGTAAGAAATAATAGGAGTTGCCCTGCAAGGATCTGTGAAATAGGGAATTATCCACACCTTTACTAAATCATCACAAATTTGTTTAGCAGCCATGAGAATTTGGGAATAGTCTTCCACTTGAGAAGGGATATGTTGCAATAATTTTAAAGGAATTTTTCTGGCATATGCTATTAGATAATATTAAATCATAACCATAGTAAAGTCATTGTTAAACTCTCTTAAGAGAAAAATCCTGTTATCTTGAAGGTAAAGAACTCATGAGGAATGTACATGTGGTTCAACAATGGAAAATCACAGAATCTATCAGTGATTTTTTAAAAGTGACATTATTAATTTTGACCTTACATTGATACAGTTCATAAAAACATAAAATGCTTTGTGTTGGAAGGAACCTTAAAGATCTGCTTCTTCTAACCCCACTGCCAGGGGCACCTTCTACCACAGCCTCCTAGTCTTGCCTCCCACACCAAATAAATTTTCTCGGGCGCAAGTAATATCAGATATGCCAAATGTGGAATGAATGGTAATGATAGATGGTCATACTTCACATTGAGATGTAATATCAATTGGGTTTCCACAAGAATTGACATTGCCTGGTTTGTGAATGCAAAAATCAGTAGAATTTAAAGGCAGTACTGGACTGGGAGGCATACTCTACTGAGAATAGAGGGAATTTTATAGCTGGGGAACTAGAAATACTAGATTTTCTATCTAGTAGGCTCAAATAAGACACAGAATGATGGAAACGATCTGAAAATACATAAACAGTAGTGCTAGGAGGGAGAAGAGGTTCAAGTTGTCAGCCTGTAATGCAGTGTCTCTTAATACTGGATAACTCCTTGGCTGTGACAGACTGAACATGACACTAGCAAATGGTACTGTTCATTCGAGACACTTAGGAAGGGAGCAGTCAAAACCTTGCTTTTCTTCTGGCACGAGTGTCCCCAAAGCCCTAATGGCACTGAAGGCTCACTGAAGGCAGTGGCTGGTCGGTCACCACAGTGAGCTGTCACGCGTGCCTCCACCTGCAACAGCTCGCTTTGTTCTGCATCTAACACCCATCCTAGTGTCCAATCCTAGCTCCTGCTGGTGGTCAATGAATATAGAAATGGAATTAAGCATAAGAAAAGTGGGTGGCAGTCATGGTATGTGGGGTCAGAAGGGTATCACCATGGAGCCCTGTTAAATGGGGAGGAAACAGCAGAAAAGGGGAACAGCCTCTTCACAGAGTCACCCTCACTGAAGCACAAATCCCATAGGCTGTGTTAGTTAGACTGGGTAAGCAGAGGGACAGCAATCAATAGAGGTTTTGATTCAGAATTAATTTTTATCAATCAATACACTTTACCTAATCAAGTATCTATACACCTTCAAAGATTAAAACTGCTGTATTTAATTTATCTGCCACTGATCAGGCTCAGTCAGGGTAGATTATAATGATTTCCACTTTAACATGTGTTTTCTCAGTCAAAATACATGTTTTCATAGAATCATAGAATATACTGAGTTGGAAGGGACCCATCATTGAGTCCAACTCCTGGCCCTGTGCAGGACACCTCAAGAATCACCCCGTATATGTTTTGTTGTCTTAGAAAATGCTTTTGCACATACTTAACTTGTGTCCTTCTGTAAATCCTTTCCCAGACACCAAGAGCGTAGATTTTCATAGATGCCTGGGAAATTACATTTTAGCACATCATTGTGTTTGGAATTCAAGACTTCTTAAAGTGAACAGCTTACTCTGCCTTCAACTACATAAGATGCTTGGGGGTTTTTTAATAGTAGATGGCTGGAGTGCTTAAAATGAAGAGTTACTAGTAAATGTAGCATCAGAAAGTCATTAGTGCTTCCCTCATTGTTACTTATCTGTCCAATGCTGCTCTGTGTCTTCTATATGACTTTGAATTTTCCCCACACTTTCTTTTTATCTCATCCTGCTGTAAGCTTTTTAAGGTGGTATCCATTTCTTACTATGTGTTTTGTAGTCTACAGCCTACAGTTTGGACTAAAATGCTTGGCCCATTTCGAGAAGGAAACTTAGATTTCTAGTAGCAGAAGTACATTGGACATAGTCCACAGCATTTCAGCTGCAGAGGAACACAGTTGTTAAGAAATATCTATCTTGCTGTGCTGTGGTTCTTGGTGGTAATAAAATACATAATTTACCATCTATCCCTCAGAGGTAGTGGTTTTCTATTATGCATAGTTAGTGTGTGTTGCTTCAGATGTCCCTAGGAAGAAAATGTAATTTTGGACCTGGACTATCTGGGCTTTGGCCCCTGCATCAGGTCCATGTTCCCAAGCTGAGATTGGGACACTTCTTCTGAAAATGTCCCCCATCCTGCTTCTCTGCTGGGTGACTGAAGGCAGTTGCAGTGAAAAGAGTTGAAGTCTTCTGGATCCTGACTGGAGAGGCTGTGAGGAGCTACAGGAGAGCTGTGAGTGACCTTCTTTTATTTGCCTATGCCTCTACAAATGGTGTATCAGGATTTGTTGGCTTGCAAGCCTTATTACTGCAGTCTTGCAGATGGGGAGAAACCATGGTAGAAACCAGTTGATGAGAGTATCTTTCTTCAATCAGATCTCAGTGACTCCTCAAATCCAGTTGACAAAGCTATGCCCAAACTACCCTTTGATCTGCAATGCACCTATCCACTTTTCTGCTTGTATTCAGATCAAGTACTTCAAAAAGTTAAAAAATCTAAAAGTTACTTCCTCTAGGCTGTTTCCTTCCCCAAAATATTTCATTATAGGACAGGTTGAATCAAGGGGAGAGATTAGCAAATTTTTGTGGTCTTGATTGCATGCATGTTTGGATCAAATTTACATTGTTTTTCATGAGATCTGCAAATTGCTTTTTTAAAGTAAATTTAATCCCTTTGAGCATATTGTGCAATTTGTAGCTCTTAAATGGTGCTTCGACTACAACTTAATTTGTAAGATGAGAATCTTAAGGCCACTAGCTCTCATTGCAGTCAAGGGGATGTTTTTGCTTTGTATTTCAGCTGATAGAGGATCAGCTCTCTTGCCACTGACAAACGTACCTTTAAATTGTCGTCCATCCTACTTCATGAATTGATGCATTCTGCGCTAAGATGTGACTTTTTATTTTTCTAAGCTGTTTATTAATTACAACTCTGAATAATTAAAAAGGAGAAAGAATCACAAGGGAAACATATCACTGAAGACCATCACAGAAGCTGTATACACAGGAAAGGATGCAGACCATAAGGTGGATTGCAAATGTAAGGAAAGAGCTACATAAAAGCCAAGATAATCTAGGAGCTGTATCCTCAGTTATGCATGTATGGTGTTTTTGAGTTGCTGCAATATCCTCATCAAGTGCTTGTTTGGTACTTTTATCCATGGAACTTGGAGTTACAAGCTGATATGTCAAAGCAGCATCATTAATTTGCTTTCCACTATAAGACAGGATAAATATGGCACATTGTGTTCCCTTAAAATGATTTTTTAAAATGCCATCTACAAAAAAGAAGCATGCAGTGGTGTACTACCTGTGGTGGTTTACTCCACCTTTTAGCATTCAGGGGGCAGATTCAATAAAGGTGATGGAAAACTGAATAGAATGGTCAGCAGGAGAACAATTTATTACAAGAGATTTGAATTAGAGAGGTAGGGTAACACACAGGGGACCCCAGAATTACACTGAGGGACCCCCAACACGCAAGGAAAAAAAAACAAAACCCACAAAACGGGGGAAAAAAAAAAAAACA
>VXBA01010948.1:373030-474701 GCA_013399895.1 Serilophus lunatus | reverse complement strand
GCCCCCGATCCCAGCTTCCTTCCCCAAACCCCGGGAGAGCAGTTGAAACAAGGGTCCCTCCCCCTCCCCCCGGTCCTGGCTGGGGGCCACCCCCTGCCCTGCCTGGGATAGGGCTGCCTTCATCTCAGCTCCCCCCTTCCCCAGCTTCAGGGAAACAGCTTTTGAGGAAAAATTGAATTTTAACTCAGGTAAGTGGGGTTACTTACATTCTTCCCCCTCCCAAAATCCTAGAACGCCCCATGCCCCCCTTTGAACCCCCACAATCCAGTACACTACCATATCTCCGTATGGAAATAAAAGAATAACAAAGGAAAAAAAAAAAAGGCAGTGCACTTCAAGGGGCTGTGAAGAAGCAAACTGAAATTCGAGAGTTACTTTGCAAAACCCATCATTTGGTGTCTTTGGGGAAACAGTATGCATTTTACACTGGTGTTTCACTTTTGCACCGATACAAAACCACAGCATTGTGTTTTGAATATTTTGATTCTCTGTACTGCACCTTATCTTCTCTTCCTAGGTTTATGGAGAAAACAGGATTCAAAACTTTGACAGAGGAACAGATCAGATAAATCTGATTTGTACTGAAATGACACTATGTACAGTGTTGTGGCTAAAACACAGGATAAAACTAAGGCTACACAGCCCTCAGGAAGTATTAAGTTTTAATAGCAAGACTGAAACCTTCCCAGCCATGTTGAGCTTTACAGTGTGGCATTTGGATGCTGTTTTAAGTGTGCTTCAAAATGAATCTCTGCTTAGCTATGCAAATTGTTCTCGTATCAAGGAACCACTGTGTGCTACAAAATTAAAACTGGGAGGAAAAATAATCGCTGTGGGATAGCATGCAATAAATCCACTAAAGCTGCTGGCTCTGGTGAGGTAATGTCTTGTCCCTCTATGGGTAGAACATTTCTCTATCCAGTCATTACGGTTTTGCTCAGAAACATTCTACTGCCTGAACTGCCATGGGAAGAACAGTAATGTCAAGCAGATACTGGGTTTTCCCAATAGGAGCATCCTGCTGGGAAATGGGCTGCACTGGTGTGTTGGTCTAAAAAGCTCAGCTGTGGCAGCACTCTGTAATTGCTGTTCCCTTCTGATTCCTTTGCTGAATGCACAAAACTGCTTCTAACAAACAGATCTGAGAACAAAATCCTTGACTTGTCACCAGTGTAATACTCTGCATGCTAAGATAGGATTTCTGACTGGTTTGCTTTCATCGTCTCTTGCGATCGCTATTTGATATTGAGTCTCTTATCTCCTGTTATGGTGCCAAAGCCTGACACTGAGAACAAATGCTTCTGTTTCAATCAGTGATGTTTAATTTTTCATGATGAGTGCAGTTTAGTGCCTCCCCAGGTAGGAGGCTCCAGTGCTAATTACCAAGGAAATGTTTTCTGCCTGCACATGACACATGTGCACTCTGCATTTTGGTTCTGTGAAACAGCTGAGCTGAGTGAGATCAGTGCTGGTTACTGCTAGCTGCACTGACAGCCTCTTAATACTATTACTGCTTGAAGAAAGTCCTGCTCAGTTTTCTTTCATAGTTCACACTGCTGCAAAAGAGAGTCTGTTTTATGAGGACACTGAAGGAGGTACGTAGTCCTCCTTGGAATCTGGTAAGCATCACATTCCAGAGAGGAATGATATGTTTGTGTGGTGTGAACAAAGGGCAGGGTGGTTCTTATTTGTATTCTATAGTGATGCAGAGTTTGGTTCCAAGAAGTTTTAGCAATTGGCTGTTGACCTATGCAGAAAACATCTTGGGCCTTCTATGAGGTATTTAAATTGTTGTGAGTTTTGTTGTTGTTGGAGTTTTTGTTTGTTTGTTTTATTATACAGTATAAAATCATTGTCATTTAAGATATCTTTTCAAAGACTGTGTTGTGAAAAGAATGATAAGGTTTATCTTTTTTGATGAGCTTATATCAAGGCAATTGGATAGCATAGCAGTTATTATATCCCAGTTAAAGCCTTTTATATGGAGTGTTCTGGGAATTGCTTATAAGGGAGACTTTTTAATGTGTACTTACTACTTGCATAATTTCCTAAGTTGTTGTTTAGACTCACCATCCATTTTTTAGCAATAAGTCACATAGAATTCTTCTCTTCAATTTGATCCTGAACTGTTTGCCAGGAGGATTTTCAGCAGCAGTCTACTGTATGCAGAGTAGAGCATTAATAAAGAAGTGTTAAATGGTGGAATTAGAACCATCTAATCACGGATTTTTTATGTCTGTTTGCCCTAAAGAGAGGTGGCTGAAATATTAACACAGTAAAATGTCTCCTATGATAAAGCATAAGGAAAAATTGCATGTCATAAAGGTCTACGCTCTTTGCCACCACAGAAAGAAGAGGCTGCCACAGTGCTGAGACCTGCCCAGGCTGCTCCAGTGCTTTCCTCTGTAGGGAATTCCTGTTTCAGTGTAGGGGAGTCAGCAAATGGAAGCAGCACTGGCTGAAACTAAGTGTAGAGTTTGCTTTCCGGGGGTGAAGCTGGTTGTCCTTATTTCCCCAGCCAGGGCAGGATTGAGTCCTGTGCCTGTGGAGACTCCTGGTTGCCTTGGTGGCTGTAAGGCATCACTTTTCAGGGGGCTCTTGGTGAGTCTCGCCCCACAGGGAAGCAAGGAAGAGCAAGGAGATCTTTGGCAGTGACCTGGCTAGGGTGGATGACCCCCATAACGATGCTTTTAGGAGGTGCTGCATGCAGGGTTCCTTTCCCTGCTGTGCCTTGTGGCACACTGACTGCAGAGCAGATCCTATGAAAAGATTAAGGTCCACATGCCTTTCCATAGAGGGTATAAGGTTTTTAGACCTGCTGTAATTTAAGGGATTCTTAGTTTAGAAAACAGAAGTTTAACCTTGGGGCTTAAATCAAGGGCTGGGATTGCTCACACCTAAGATCCCTAAAACCACGGCAGATCCTAAAGGTGTACCCTGAGCATGATTAGGATGTTAGGATATGAACAAACATAGCAAGTCAAGCCTGTAGGACTTACAGAGCTGCCAGGCTTAAGTGTGGGAGGCAGGTATACATGTGAACAGTTTCTCAATGCTCAAGATTCTGAGCACTCAATAAACTGTTTAGCAGAAATCCGAGTGTTGCATGGTGAGATTTGCCCACTCCTACATTGGTCAGGACTTCTGGGATCACAGTCCTCTTGAACACTTATGCTACTTCCACTTAGACAACACTTGGGTGTCTGTACATGCTATTCCAGGTCTTACCATGCATTTCTAAACAAAATTAACTCCTCTATAAGCGTCTCTTTGTTTCTCCACAGAATTACAGGAAACTTGTTAATGGCTTGCAATATTTCAGATTCTTTTACCAGAGTGGAAAACATGAACTTCTTTTCCAAAATAAAACACAAAAACAGTTAAAGATAATTGGGGTGGCTTGATATATTTGACTTTCTGAAGCATTACTGATGAGTTATTTTAGTGTGAAGTTGGGGATCATGACTGGAGAGTGTCAAGTCAAGGTGCTGTGTGTGTATTTGAAAGGAATAATACAAATTCTAACTAAACGGAAACCTGATTCTAGGTGCAGTGATATTTTAGCATTCTGTTTCAGATTTTGGTTAGTTGTACATGTTGGGTGAGCTAAAGAAACAATCCAATTTCCTGATCTTCACAAATTGATCTAATCCTCTTCAATAAATAAGAAAAGCCAGCTAAGAGTTTACTTGTCAATGAATGGCTACACACCTTCACCTTTTTCCACCAGGGCAGTGGTAACTTGAGCAAATCTTGCACTTTTTCTGCAAGTCCTGCAAAGTTTGGTGTGGTCCCTCCTGCAGCCAGAAGTAGGTATCAGGATCACAACTTTCACTCACTACAAAACACAAAAGACTAGTTCTCCAGGTGAAGAAATGAAAAATATGATTCACAGACACTCAGAGAGAGGGCAATTAGAGATAGCAGTTAAAGAATCGAACTCTGGGCCAAAGTGTGCTATTAAAAGTAGGTAGAATCTAATTTTTAAGCTAGGCTGTGATACTAGAATTTTTTATTAAGATGGTGACATGCAGAAACAAGAGGGTTTCAGAACTTTGGGGAACTTTTCTCTGCAGACATGGTGGATAGAAACTTACTTATTTTAAGTGAAAGCTTTCATTCTTTATGTTTCCTGGAGCAAAGTCCTTTAAGAAAAATACTAGCATAACGTTTAGCAGTTTGTTGTTGCTCCTTAAGGATTCTCCCCCCTCCCCTCAGTTGGTCTTGTCCATCTCCTTTGTTCAATCAAAATTAGTGAGCTGCACTCATTACAGCAAATCATCTGAGTCCTCAGCTCATAGTCAAGTCAGTAGAGTGCAGAGTCCTTATTTTGGGCGATACCTTCCTTTGCCTTGGAATAAGGGCAACAAATGTAGTTTGATGTCTGTGTTAGACCCATTAGTTCAATGTGTTTTATTCTCAAGCTGCAGAGTATGAAGAATTGTTTTCAGATGAGCATGTCTTGAGATTTTTGCTCTAGTCAGCTGCGAACATTTTGTTCAGAATGTGACTGGCCTCACTAAGCTGTGTAAGGTGTGTAGTTCCAGCCAGAACCAGCAACTGAAATGCTTTGGTTTGTAGGAGTACATTTTATTATTGAGATGTAAGGTGCTCACCATGTGTTTCAGAAGAGCTAAGTAGCCTGTGTGCTAGGGGGAACACTTCCAGCAGTAAACCTGAGCTGAATAAAATCCTGTTTCCTGTAGCTGGGGAACATCCGTATGTTACTGATGAATTCTGCCAGCTCACATGTTGAAATTCTGCATTTCATGTTGTGATTTCGTTTTCAGAGGGATTTACTAAATTGCTGCTGTTATAGATGGGGAAGCATGCAAGTAAACAGAGACTAATTGATTCAGAACTGATTTCCTTGCCTGAAACAAGAGTGTCTGGATGGGATCCTATAGTAGATGTCTGGGTGTCAGTGCAAAATGTTGGCAATCATTTCTGTATTTCAACATTTCACCATTTCAGGTCACCAGAGTGAATGAAATTATATCTTGCAGAATAAAATTGATGCATTCCTATTTGGGAACCACAACTAATAAGAAAGCTCTTTGTCAGAAGATATAATGCTGTGTCTCTCTGTTTACTGTAGCATTTTGTGTGTTGGATTTCTATGGTATTTTACCTGGGACCTTTCAGAGAGATAGACAATTGCTTTCATAAATGCACAAGAATGAGCAAACAATGAGAAAAAGCCAATCCTCATCTAATCACATCTAGGACTTAAAGTCCCAAACCACCAGGAATTCAGAATTAGCAATATTTCAGTATTAATACCAGCTTGTTAAAGATTTGTGATGTTAGAGCATCCTACTGCATTACATAGACAAGAACTGGAATTTCAGTGTCAACTTGTAAGCAATTCCAATTTTTCTATCTTTGTATCACTGGTTTCGAGGTAGGAAAGGCAAAAAAAAAAAAAGTGGAGATCTTTTGATATGAATGCATAGAAAAATAGGTTTATTTCCTTTTAAAAGCATTTAATATTTCATGCTTCCTGCCAGCCCAGCTGGGACTCTTTTCAAGACCTGACCAAAATGTTTTTGGCATAGGGCTTGCTGGTTTTTTTTTTCCTTTTTTTTTTTTTTCTCAGACTATGCTGTTGGGCCAAACTCAGAACTGTTGAGTTTGGATGAATTTTTCATTTTATGGAACCTCCAGAAATATTTTGAAACTGGAGCAGGACACTCTTGCATGTTCAAATTTATAAACAAAACTATATTATTTTATAAAACAAGGTAATTATTATACCAAAAATACAAATAAAAGGCAAAATCAAGCCGTATCCTTGTAAAAATATTTTACTCTCTCAAAATACTATGAGTAAAATGTTCTTTTCTGAAAATTTTCGTATCAAAGGCTTAACATAGCATTTGATGCTTTGATCCCCAGAATTAGGAAGAGCAAAGGCTCAGTCCATTGGGATTCCAGTTTTGCCATTGATTTTTAAGTGGAAGACAGACTGGGACCACTGTGAGAGGTTTCTTCATGAAGCTTGTGACAATTATGAGATAATGATAGATGAATAAGGAAACATACAGATAGCAGCTGGTGGTCCATTAAAGATGCAGGGAGCCACATCCAATTTGTTGTATTGGTTAGGACAGGTTTATTGTCCATTAGTGTACTGTGTGGAGTGTATTGCAAGTGTCTTGTTGCTGTTCACTGAATAATACTTGGACTTGCTCTGCTAGCGATAGCTAATTATTGAAACATATATCTTACTGGCTATGCATTCAGTTTTAGGCCATACTGCATTTCCTCCACTGAATAATGAACCTTTCTTCCCAGTCTTTCTTCTCACCTTCTTGAAATGAAACAGCCATTACTGTTTCTCAAGGGTACCGCATATTTTGTTTCTCCGTGTGTTTGGAATGGGTTGCCATGGGTGTGCTCGTTAATGTGATGTGCATGAGGAGATGCTCTCCTGGGACATGTGCTGCGTGTCTCAGCAGTACAGGGAGAGCACAGGTTGGAAGACTTGACATGGTTGACATGGGAATCCTGTTTAATGGAAATGATTGTGTGGATACTGCTGGAAACAAAAGCTGTTTGTTTTGCCAACTGGTCCAGGTTGGAGGTTCTCAGCATCACTCCTATAGGCCCACTTTTAAATGTGAGGGACATTTTGGGGCTGGTGGTTTTTCCTTTGTACTCTAAGTTTTTGCTTGAAAACTTCAGCTCTGCTGCTGCCATTTTGCCACTGGTGGCTCATTTCAGACACAGGACCTGGTATTGATTAGAACTGATTAACATTTCTGTAGTTCTTAGTGTAGAGCTGAGTGCCTTGCACCCACTTGACAGCTGGTAAATTACGTTCTGGAAAGGTAAAAGGTCTCTTCCTGAGTAATTGAAGGGGTGACAGCGGCTGTTCTGAATGTGCTATGGTGGTACCTAAGGGTCCTGAAGTAGGTCTGTGTAAAGTGCAGAGTCCAGTGCCCCTGCCCTAAGAGTCTCAGGAGACCTTGCAAGGCAGAGAGGAGCAATGAAGGCACATTAATTTTTTCCTTTATTTGCATTTCTGATCTCTAGATAGAAAATAAATTCTTTGAGGCAACTCTAGAAGCCAAATAGAAAACGTAAGATGCATACAGTGAAATCCTTCAAGCTTTAGTTGAACTTGCTTTTGTCTCATCAAGAGTATTCAAGATCACTTGAAAGACTTTTAGTTTTCTTAGGCTCAATTTCTTTATCCAAAAAATATTGGAAATGTCCTGTCTTTTCTCCCCTCTTTGGAGTCTTTCAGAAGATGTGACTAGCGAGCATTTTTTTTCTTCCCTTAATCTAAAGCTTAGAAAGTTTTGATCTTTAATAAGCATATCTTTTCTTCCAGCTATTTATATGGTATCTATACAAAATAGATGTTAACATTGCTGAAAAACAGTTTTAACCTATTTGATCGAAATTATTTCTTTCCCTCAAGCAGAGGTCACTGTTATGGTTGTCATTGTTCTCCTTGTTTCCCACTCATCAAGAGGGTCTTTCAAATAAGTACTGCAGACAAGGACTAAATTTAAAGAAAATGCTCTTTGAGGCTCTCTATGTACATTATAAGGAAGCAAAGATATCTAAGGACTAGATTTAATCAAGTACTCCATGTGTCTTGGTTTGCCCAGGCGTGTCCTCTACTACTTTGTTATTCAAGTCACCTCAAATGCTCATAGCTGGCATTACATGGCCTCGGTTTTCAGAAAGCAGTTGCCACCCCAGCTCTCAGGAGTGGCTGCACATGTGCTTTGGGCACAGGTGCCTATATGTCCATCCTGGATTTTTGAGTGGCTGTGGGGAGACCTTAATTTCATGCCGTAACAGTTCAGATTCTGTATCACCATTAGTCAAAACTGATCAAATACCCATTCTCTCTGTTCCAACTCTGCTGCCTCCAGGGGCTGTGAGCCCAAGCCAGAAAGGACATGCTTCCATCTCAGCCCTATCTCTTCTCTTTCCAAGGCAGCTGCTCCGTCTCAGAGCAGCAGTGTGCTGTTCTAGTTATTGCAGGCTTCTCAGCCAAGTCCATAGCTGTCCACTTACTTATCAGTCTCCCAGCTACTTGAGCTGGTACTGATTGCTAGTTTTGAGCCACTGTGCTGTGTGCCTTAATAAGAATTTTTTTAAAAGTACTTTTTATTTTGCACTTAGATGGCATGTAAGTTAATATTTGCCAGACTTGGGTGAATTATGTTTATTATGCTTTTCATATAGAGTGTTGCAATAGCATTACCAAAATTTGCAAACACTATCTGCTGTTTGACTGGGTAATAATGGAAGTGCTGTAATGAGTCTGAACTTGGTGGGAACCAGGGAATTGTGAAATGATGCTCATACTAGACGACCTGCAAATTTGTCTGGAAAACATCATTGCAGGGGAATGGACTAGCTGCACATTGAGTGAAATGGGCATTGGGTTTGGGGATATGTCATGGTAAGATTCAAATGCATTTACTTTGTTCATTCAGAATGTAATAACTTCCAATAGTGCATATTCTGCTTATTACTGCCTTTGCAAGTAGATAGAAAAATTAGCCTAAGGTGGTGCCCACATTTTCTCAGAAAATCAGACTAGTGATTTTGCACAGGTGTCTATGTGTTTTGTGTGTGTGTGTAATCCATTAATTGCAGAGCCAGCTAACTATTGTCTGGAAAAGGCAGAAGCTAAAAAATCTGCTGTGGAGTTGCACTGTGCTGATTCTTTTTTGAGTGATTGACTACTATCTAGATTAATATATTTTAGAATCCCTTGTATTATAAATATATCTGTTATAAAGTATATATGAGGCAACAATCATAGATAAGATTGCAAAATAGTTTTCATTACACGATTTCCTGGATTTATATGCCCAGAACTTAGTGAAATATCTGCCTTTCTGAATGAGAAATCCCAAACATGGTGTATGCCCACAGATGACAACCTGATCTTAGAAGTTTTACAGATTCTCTTAACAATATTTTGGAGAGAGAGAGAGGAAAGTGAAAAAGGAAATGTTTGTGTCTAAAGTAACTTTGGAAATGCTTCCCTGAGAAGGTAGGAATCGTATGAAACTTTAAACCTGATGGTCTGAACAGGCTTGCACAGCAGGGAGTTCAGTGTGCTGCAGATTTTGGGGAATATATATTAATGATCATTTGAAAACCAGCTAGTGTTTGTATACAGCACAAATCCCATGAGCCCTACTGTCAATCTCCATGTGAATCAGGTACACTTGCAAAGTCAGTCAGGTTTTATAATTAGCCACCTGATCCAGTGCACCGCTCCAGGCTGTCTCAGAAAGCTTTCCAAGCATTTCAGGGAATTCAAGGTCATAGCAAACAGACCTTTTTCTTGTAGCAGCTCAAACCCTTGTATGCTCTGTTGGCTGGAGGGGATTGATGTCTTCAAAGTAAATAAACTGAGCTTCATATAGGGAGTTCAGAAGAGCCTTTGAAGGCTGGTGCCCTGCCATCCCAATGGGAATGCCAGGGCCCTGGATACTTTCTGTGGAAAAGTCTCCAAGCAGGTGTGCTATGTCCTCCCCAAGCTTGCTGATGCTGCAGGCACTTGCATGGATCCTTGTAACCCCACTGCAGGGAAACTCCTATTAAAGTTGCATAGTGGAGCACTCAAAGCCAAATACGTGTCAAGAATAAGGTTAAAGACAGTTTTACTCCCCCCATTCCTTTCCCACCCTGTATTCATTCTGTTACTTTGCAGTTGCCTCAATGCAGCACTTTGTTTTGTTTTGGGCTTGTTTGCTTATTTTTTTTTCCCCCTGGGAAAGCACAATTAGGTTGGAGGAGAGTGCCCAGGGAAAGCAGAGATGCCACTCATGCGAGTAAGCACTGTGCAAGAAGCTATGCTGTCCCTAGGGACCGCCCTTGGGATGTGCGTGAAGTGGTGCCATCGCTTATCAAGAGCATGGTGAGGAGCTGAGTGCTGTGGGTAGGTTGTGAGAAGGAGGGAGCAGGTGAAGCTGCTGCACCACCCAGGGAGGGCAAAGACTGCTGGCCTGAGTGCAGATCATGGGTGACTGCAGCTCTTGTGGGAACAGGGACTGAGAGGAGGTCTGAGTGGGCAATTTAGGTCAGTGTTACCAGAAATAAATCTGAAAGAGATGTGTAGCAGCAAGGCTGAAACAAGACTTTTTTTTTTTTTTTTTTTTGGCCACAAAGGCACAGCACACCCTGCTTACTGGAGGACATTACTCAAAATTAATTGAGTGTGTGTGTTGGGGATGCCCTTGCCTATGTTGGCAGTTTGTTCTGCAAAAGACTGAGGATTGTGGTGGGGGACAGGATGGATGCCGATGAGGATGGAACATGACCAACATATCTTTTCCTGACAGCTGCAGCCTTGTCACCTCTGTCCTGCCCCCAGAGCCTGGTGTGTGTGTGTCATGGGTCCGGGCCAAGAGACTTACCTGTGCACTTGCAGGCTACAGAGATTACATATGTCTCAGAAGCTGGCACAGTGGATTTGCTGTTCGGATCAGTGTATTAGTGACTGCTGAGAAAAGTGTCTGGCTCCTCTTTTCTTTACAGCCATGTGAGTGGAAACATTCAGAGAACCGTGAACAGACTTTTCTCTGGCTGGCCTGGGCATTAGGTGCTGTTTGCTTCCTTTGGGAATGGGTTTTCCTGCCCCTTACTCTCTGGAGCACTTGTTTCCTGTGAGACCTAGAGAGGGATGAGCTATTGCCACAGATGTTCTGCCATGTCCCCACCACAGTGAGTCCCACAGGCAGTAGAGCTGCATTAACCAAGCACCACACTAATAAGGAATAAGCTAGGAAGTAATAAGCAAGTAAGTGTCTTATAAGCTACCTCTGGACTCTCTTGAACAGTCAAGCTGAAGACTTTTGCATCACACTTGGTGTGGTTTGAACCTGCCTTCTGCCTCTTCTGATGCTTTATGTGCCGTTGTACCATCCATCTTTCTCCTGAGCATTTGACACTAGGCATCAAGCTGCAGGGAGCTGTGTGCAGCCTGAGGACTTGCTCCACGAGCAGCGGCTAAAGTAATGAAGATCACATCAGCTTTGTTTCTCCCTTTCACAAGGCGTGCATGTTGCCATTCTGGGCCAAATGAAGGGATTTGCTACAGAGAAGCACCCCAGTGCAGGTGGCTGCTGACACTGCTGTACTCTTTAAAAAGTAGCACCTGCTTTTTGCACTGATGTCAACAATTCTGCTAAAAACAATAGGAAGTTAAACTCTGCAGACATATTTTCAGAGTCTGTTTCATATCATACAGATCCTGTGTTTGTACAGGATACTCAATACTAGTTCTAGCAGAACTTACCCTCTGCACTCGATAGACACTGAGTTTTCTTTAAGAAGCTCTAGCTAGAGGAAGAGGCATTGCTTACTTTTAATGAGGTTAGTTAGCCTGAAGCAATCCACCTGGCTGCAGAAACAAGTTCTGCATGATGTTACTTATGTTCTCTCCAAATATTTAGTGTAAAGCTGAAGCATTCTAGTGAATCTCCTAGCCAAAAGCCGATTGCAGTCTTGGAGTGTATAAACCATAGGGTAAAAAAAAATAAAATGGTTTTTGCCTATCTTTGAAGTATTTATATTCTTGTTTTAAAAAGAACACAAAAAACTGAAGGAGGTGTAGGAAAGAACCATGGAAATAAGAAAACAGAGTGACAGGCACTGAACATTTCAAAGAAAGCCCGAGAGGTGACTTGATGTCATATGTAAACTTGGCCACAAAAGGAATAGTGACAGTAAAGGAATAGCAAAGAAAGGATTGTCAGGGACTAAGGGTTGAAAGCTGATACCATTGAAATTCCAGCTGGAAGTAAGTCACCACTTCTATGGCTCAATAAAGGAGCTAATGAATGAAATTCAATAACTCATCATATGCAGAGGTCAGACAAGATAATTGGTTCATTACTCTGCGCTTAAGTTCTGTGAATCCAAGAACTGATGCACCGTTTGCAATTTCATCAAGGAAAAAATATGTACTAACTAGCAGACGTGTTTTTTTGACTCTGAACTAATTTGAAATTCTTTTCTACAATGTAGTACAGTTTGAGTTTTAGAAGTTCAGAGCCATTTAACTTCACTTTTTGGTAAAGTCATTCTGAGATCAATTAACTCTGAATTATTACTGTGTACAATTTGGCAAGCGTGCATGATTTTAAATAGATTTAAGGAAATATTTGGAAAATGATATGAACAAAGAATCCATAAAAAATAATATTTCTGAGCTGAACAGTATTTTTATCCTTTGGGAAATGAAACAAATTATTTTGCTTTTAAACTGGTATAAATTAGGAGTAATTAAAGTCAGAGTGACATCTGTGTCAGATTGTATGTAATCAAGTTTACATCACAGTCCACCAACAAGGAACAATGTAAAATGTGCTCCTTGTGGGTTTTCTGGTTTTAGGTGTTTATTAAGACTGCTTAAATTATTCATAGTGTATAAACTATCTGATAAATTTTTTTCTGTCAGTGAAGAATTTGCAGGCTACCTCCAAATGCTGGAAATTAAGTATTTTCAGCCACCAGGTGTTTCTGGAGTTCACTTTAACTGTTTGCACCTTTGCTACCTTGTGGGCTGGTAGTCAGTGGGTCATGTTAATTGTGTGTCAATGGTCTAGCTCGGCTGAGGCACTGCCACCTTTCAAGCAGCATCAATATACATACGCAGTGAATGGAAGTTCCCTCAAGAAGTGGCAGGGAGTAGGGTCCTCCATGTTAGTGCATGCAAAACCTGTAGGGCCAGCTGTCATTCAACCACTGCAGTTGGACAGTTCCTGGATTGGACCAGGGTCTCCTGCCTGTCCTCTGCCCTCTCATCCCCAGCAAAACCAGCTTATTCCATCTGGAGCCCTTATCCTACAATGTCCAGCATGTGGAGTCATGGTCACATTGGAGCGTGAACCATGCTGCCTTTCCTCTGCCCTGTGAGCTGTCTGTTCCTCAGCACCTGAGCTCATGCTTGAGGCTTCCTCCTGTGAGGAAAAAAAAAAAAGGAAGGATTCTCTTCATCAGTGATCTTTTTCTTGTGTCCATGCACACACTTTATGTATTCATTAGGAGTAATTGTTAAGCAAAGTCTGGAGAGTGGAAGAAAAAGCCTCTGCTACATGGCTCTCCTCATAAATTTTTCTCCTATGTGAGGGGTAGAAAATGTGTAGGAAGAACATGATTTATTTGCATGTACATAGGGAATTCAGATTGCCTGGTGTGTTTGAATTACTATATTGACAAAAACGTGATTTTAACTGTTTGGAATGGTTACACTTAAGCACCGCTTTTTGTGTTTCCCTTGCATTAGCCTCTGTCAAGCAGTTCTTAGAATAGCCTCAGACTTGGGATGTTTGAATTTAATAACTGTTAATGCTAGATATACTTAGACCCATTTGAGGGAGGAAAATACCAGAAACTTTCAGGAGCAGAGGTAGCCTGTAAAGATAGCAGTATTGAGAAGTTTGTTAGCTAGTCTGTAGTAATTAAGCTTATTTCCATGGCAACATTATCCGTTCAGCTCTAGAATTTTGACATTTTTGTGTGCCTGGTAATTAGAACTAATACCCTAATTTTAGCAGAGCTATTATATTTGTATTTGGCAAAAGTGTTGTAACTAAGCAAACTGATTGGAGAGTGAAGTAATGTTCCATTTTCCTTGATTTCTTGTTCTTAGATCACTTCAGACTGCTTAACTAGTTAAAAGCAAATCACTGCTGCCTGCTTTATCAGTACATAAGACTAAACTTACTATTCAGGAGAATATTTCTGTATCATCTATATCTATACAGACACATATTTAATATACTTACAATTATAAAAGCTTGCCTGAGTGGTTCTTGGCAAAACATGAAGGCAGAGTCAAAGTACAGCAATTCAGAACACCCATACAGTTCTCATCTACATTGCTGCAATGTAACATGTCAGCGCCTCTCTCTCTCTGACCAGAGGTTTGCATGGGTTGCCACTGAGCCCAGGAAGAGACAGTATCCTACTTGCTCACAAACAAGCTGTGGGGCTATGCAGTTGGGATCTAAAGGGAAGCAAGTCTCCTGTCCCATCTTGGTATCACTTGTCACCTGTAATTTTTGGGTTCCCTAGGACTTCCTGTTAATCTCCCAAGAGGCCAATCTGCCTTTTGCAGGAGTTATTTTTCTAATCTTTCCCATGAATAAACACCTGATGAGATGCACAGAAAATAGGAAGAGTATTGACACTGCTCGGGGGGATATTCGTGTGCTCCACAGAAGTTCCCAAATGCTGGCATGTAGCATCCAGGGGTTGGAGAGGAAGGGTTTTTATCCCTCATCTCTCCAATGCCATTTCTGTAGATCTGAGGATTTTTATATTTTCCAAGGCACACCAAAAGTCACTGTTTTAACAACAAAACAGAAAGATTACAGGAAAGCTGTAGCACAACTGACATATTTCCACTGAATTCAGTGGAATGACTCCAGTTTATCCCATTTAGCCCCATATGACCAGACTGCCTATTTCTTATAAGCAGCTTGGCAGTGTCTGCTATTTTGTAATTATATGCATGTTTGCATTACAAATTAAAACAGAAGTTTTCTGCCCACCGATGCTGACCATGAAAAGATGCAGCATGAAAAACCAAGCAGGCTCAGTGGGAGGACTTGTGTTTGTGTGGGTTTGTATCCTCCATCCCCTAATCCCTTTTAGCTCCTGCAGCATGCCATGTTCTCAGCTTGATGGGCAAATGTCAGCCCAGGCTGTAGCTGATGTGAGTTAGCCTGTTGTCTGTCCCTGCACACCTGTTGCCTCCCAGGATGGGCAAAATACTCCTCTCTACTTTCTGTACAGACTTAAATTCATGACAAGTTTTGTTTAAATTATGCCTTTGAGACCTCTTTGTTCCCTGATCCCAGTTGTCAGATTTGCTTAATACTGGCCAACAGGTTCAAAGGTGGCTAACCAAGAACTGACAAATGCATATGCAACATGACTGTAGTTCTCAATTTCCTTAGAAGCAAGGCTAAAAAATGTGCAGTGTTTTGACAATAAATCCCTATGTCTAGGCAAAGTTCATAAAGACCCATTAAATCATCTACCTACTGGGTCAACAAGGTTTGTTGTTTTTTTTTTAAAAGACTTTTCCTTATAGTCGGTTTGTTTTTTTAATTCACTCTTTAAAACAATTCTAATGTTGGAAATGCACCACTTCGAGTGGCACAGCAGGTTCAGCATATGCAGGGGATATATAATGGAAAATAGAATTACAAGACTTGTTCCTGTTGCTAATGAGTTCTGAAGGTAAGAGAACAGTTAATGTATTCATAACAGACTTATACTCAAAGATTTGTAAATAATTTATGACTTTCCGTGAGTGGGAAGCCAGCTACCATAAAGCTTGGGCCCAAGTAAAAATAATTTTGTAGCAGTAAAGAACTTTGGATTTTGCAGATACAGCAATTCAGCTATAATCCCCCTGGCAGGGGGGGGGAAAAAAAAAAAAAAGGGAAAGCCTATTTGCTCAACTTACCATAGAATGTCTGTGGACTTAAAATTTAGTCTTTATGGCCTCCTGGGTTTCTATCACAATTTGGCATCTACTTTCCCCTAAGGAAATGAAAGTCCTTGCAGTATGACCAGTATTTTGCTAACTTGTATTTATCTGCAAAAAATACTATTATAAATCTAAATTAAAGACAGCAGAGAAAATTCACTGTTGGCATATGAACCTACCTCCCTCCCTCCAACAGTGATGGATTTGTGTGTAAATTGGCAGATAGTAACTATTTTTAGGAAATACTAGTGAAACAGGCAGACATACTTTGCATGTGAATCATGGTGGCATTTGGGAGTCTGGAACACTGATGTCTTTTACCATGTATTTAAATGACTGAACTGCTGTTAAAGTATGATAAATTCCATGCAAATGCTTTTTTTTTTTTTTTTAAGATTGCAAGTAAAAATTACAATGGCTGCTGAACAAATGCAATAGTAAAAGGGACAGCTTCTAGACTGGATTCAAAGGAATTGCCTTTGTTCCTAGTTGAGCTGTTTTTATAAGGATAAAGTAAAGGTGTGAGCAATGCACTGCTGTAACCAGGACCTATTCCAAAGTCTGGTAAGTGACAACAGCCTTTCTAGTTACAGTGAAGCAGCATTGCTTATGCTCTACAAGAATAAAGGGACTTGAGTGTGTCCAAAGAAAAGCAAAAGCTGGTGAAAGGGTATGGACCGCAAGTCTTACGAGGAGCAGCTGAGTGAGATGGGGTTGTTTACCCTAGGGAAAAGGAGGCTCAGCGGGGGACCTTATCACTCTCTACAACTACTTGAAGACTGTAGCCAGGTGGTGATCAGCCTCTTTTCCCAAGTAACAAATGACAGGACAAGAGGAAGTGGCCTCAAGCCATACCAGGAGAGGTTTAAGTTGACAATAAAGAAGTTGCTTTCCAAAAAGGGTTATCAAACATTGGAACAGGCTGCTCAGGGAAGTGGTAGGGTCAAGGAGGCATTTAAATGGTGTGTAATGTGCCAATTGGGAACATGGTTTAGTAGTGGACTTGACAATTCCGGGTTAATGGTTGGACTCAATGACCTTAATGGTCTTTTTCAACCTGAACAATTATGTGATCTCTTTAATTGGCTCAGACAAGACAATTTTGTGTCTAAGAAGGGGACAGACAAAAATTGTTCGTGGTGATGAGAGACAAAAAACGTTGGTTGCCATTAGTAAGCTTGTATGAGGGCACAGCAGCTCTCTGGTCAGTTCAACCAAGATGTCTTCACTTGGGAAAGTTTTTCTGTTTATTGGGAGCCACACTTTGAAGTAGATGGAGGGTTTGAAGCCCCTTGCTAACAGCCAAACTGGGATCTTTCCTTAAAATTTATTTTAGGCTTTTGGACACATGTATTCCAGGATACTGCATTGATCTACAGCTCCTGTGAGACTGGAGAATGTTACCAAAGTCTTTAGTTGCAGGAGAAGTTAAGTTCTTTTACGTACTTTCACTTTTTATTGTCCTCAATTTTCTTAGATGACAGAGAGGCCTTTTAATTTATTCCTTTGGAGTTTTTATTAAAATCTTTTGGGTTTTGAAGACCCTGGTTGAGTTAATAGTTGGAGACACATTTTCATGAAGTGTGTTTCAGTGTCCCTTTGCTTCAGGAAGGGAGTCAGTACAGAGAACAAGGAGATTTCTTCCCACTGACCTCATCTTTTGGTAAGGTTTTAGTTATTTATTTGTTTGGTTCTCTCTTCAGTGAAAAATTGAAATCTAGAAGATATCTCTATCATTGCTCCTGAGGATAATTTACAACCCTCAATTTCTAAAAGATTCTATGAACCATTTATGGGCATTTCCTGATTTACAGCAAACAAGTAATTGCTGCTCTAAAATTTTTACTTTCCTAGGAAACTGTATCCAAAGAACTTTTTTTTAAGTGCTGATGCCTTTAGCGGCAATACATAACTAGTTGAAATGAAAGACTAGCTGAAAAAAAAATAAATTTGTAGTTTCAGCAATTACAAAAGAAGTGGGTCAAAATGTGCCTTTTTGCTTATGAAACATAGCAATTTTTTGCCTTCGTGATTAAGACAAATTATCTTGGAAATCTTACTGTGATAACTATGTACTAGGATTGACAAACTGGTGAGAATCTGGTCTACTGCATACAAATGAGGAGGCTCTTGCACAGAGGCATGTCTTTGACCTCTCTTTGTGTGATTCTTACACCTCATGCATGAAAAGTAGAATTGCAAAAAGGTTTTTAAAGGTTGCAGCATGCTGTGGGATTTATTGCAAGGAGTAGCAAGAACTGGAAAGCCAAAACGTCCTATCGTATTTTGGGATTTGTACTGCCTGCTGCAAAAGGTAATTTGAGTAGTGTTTCTGACTTAATGGATGGTGCATAGTAGTTAATAAGAAAAAAAAAAAGAGTTAACAGTGTAGAGTGTCTTTATTTTAGCCCTCCCTTTAAACTTCTTTCTTTTAAACTTTATATGTAGGACTTATTAGATTTTGCATTATAGATTATTAAGATCTTCCCCCAAGAAAGCGTCCTATTAACTGAGGCAGAATATGGGCATTACTTTTGCCAAATGTGTTTGGGAGATACTTTTTCTATTCTGTCCACACTGTGATCCAGCGGACTGAGGAGTTAAGCTCTTCTGTTAAATGGGAGAGGTGAAACTTTAGGGATAGCAAGTGTATCTGTCCTGAAAGGAAGGAATTACTGGGAATCGTGAAAAGAATTTCTTTGAAGATTTAATGGGAGACTAGTGACTGGCATTACCTTCTGGTGCCAGGTAGAGCCCAGGGAGCCCTTGGATCAGAGTTAAAAGTGAATAGAAAAGTGTCATCTATAAAGAGAAGCTGCTGAGGAGGCTCTAAACCTGTCAACATTTACACTGGTAGACATGGATGCACAGGAAAGCTTTACGTACGTATTTCCCCCCCCAACTCTCAGGTAAATCCTTTGTTTCATGAGGCTGTCCTGCATTGTTGCAAGGGAACATACCACTAGACAAAACCAAGTCTGCTCATATGTAACCACACAGCAGGCAGAAGGGTTTGCAACTGTCTTACAAGAGACTGGAGGCATCAACAGTGTATGTTGATTGCATGACTGGAACAAAGGGAAACTTGCTGGGATCTGGTGGAAGAGTGATAGTGGGAAACCTGGATACCTGCTAAAGATACTAATGTGGTCTGATAAAGAACATTTAAACTTCATAGCATAGGAGAGCTACATTATGGTTTAAATAGTGTCCATCTAGCCACCCTGAATTGAGTGTGTTTTTGCATATTGTTGTTGAGAATGTACCTGATTCTTTTCTATTTATTTTAGTTTTTAATATATCATATATGAGACTATTTGGCAGCTCTTTATAGTTAGTTGCTATGTTGTTAACTCATTGTTCATGATAAAATGAGAGATAAATTGCAGTGTTGGTTTTGTTCTTTTCATCCTACGTGATTGACTTGACCATGACCCACTTCAGACACCACTGAAATACAGACACTGACCACATCTGTAATGATTGACTGGATTGAGATTCAAAGTGAAGAACACCAAATGAGTTTGTGATCCCAGGAAGCCTTTAATGAAGCATTATGTTGGTAATTCTGTTAGTGTTTGTTTATGGAAGGAGACCTGTCACCACAAAAAACCCCCTATAAACTGAAAAACTAAGGCAAGCATTTTCAGACCAAAACAATACTCACTTATGGTCATTTAAATGACCAGAAAAGATGGTGGTTCAGGTAACAGCTTGGCTGGTTTAGTTTTAACAGTATTATGCATGACAGAAATTGGACTAACTTAGACTTAGAAATTAGACTAACTAGAAAAGATAAACTAGAGGACAAGGAGATTTGTCTTCAGCTTATTAGAAAATTGTGTATTCAATTTTGGAAACAAATGTAAACAGGTAAGACTGAGTTCATTGCTATGGTTATTGCTTCAGAGCAACTACACTGATATTAGTAAAATCAGTAATGTTGATGGAAAGGAACATCTACTGCCCAAGTATACTTAAGATCTATGTTGCTGTGAAAGAGTTTTGTTATACTTTTTAATTAAAAAGCTTAGTAAAGTCAGTTAAATAATTTAGAGGAATTGAAGTGCTCATAAGCTAATAATCCTTCTCGTTATTGAATAAATTAGCATAAAGACAATAAATTATGCATTCCTGGATTTACACCTGAAGGTAATTTTATTAAAATGATAATTTCTTGAATTTTTTTGTTAATATTCAGGAGTTACTTTTTCTTACAGCTGACAGTAAACAAGATATGTAGAAATTAAACCATGTATTAAAGACAGAAAACTACATATAAGTAATTTCTTGCTCTTTGATTCAGTAGTTCTATTTACCTTCAAATAATTTATGAAGACAAGGACGTTCACAGAAATTTTAGAAAGTTTGCCTTTTTAGACTTGCAGCTCAATAGTGTTTGGATTAGTAGTGTGCCCACATTCCAGAATTCACATCTCTTCCAGTAAAAATACATCGAGTTGTGTTGACAGTGCAGCATGCAAGAATATTCTAAAGAGGTGATAATTTAATATTTTTTCCCAGTTTGTTATTTTGGCTACTGCCTTTTTGTTTGCTTTGTTAGGTCGCTTTTGTAGAGGCTGACCTGAGTATGAGAAGAGATGTGCAAAGAGACAGAGCAACAAACTGGCTTTGGTAGTCTGACCATAAAAGTCTTGTTCAGATATTTTCAGACTTCAACTGTGTGCTGAAAAAAGGAGGAGAAATAAAAATAGATGAATTGCCATTAGATTCAGTGAAGTCATATTGAATTAATTTGAAATCTGTGCATTGATCAGCCCTTAGTTTGGATGACTGGCACTGTGTTGTAAATAGCGGTAAAAACTGCTGAGCATATTGTCTAACCTTTCCTTGTAATGGCAGCATCAATCACTCCATGATTAACATGCTCCCAGGCACTTTTTTCATCTTCTGCTGTAGTATCTCTTCAGTAAAAGAATGGATTAGCAGCTGAGCACTGGAGGAAGAGTCTTCTCTGAAAAAAACTCTGTGAAAGTCCATAGAAAAACATAATTTATCATGTGTCATTTGGAATAATGAAGCACAGAGATACCTTCCTCATTCTGCAGAATCAATAGTTTTTTAAATATAGATGGATATACATAACTGAGAATGAGGATCATTTTTCCATTGAATACCTGTAACCAAATTATATAGTAACTTTTGATTTTCCTCGATGGGGAGAGATCAGTCTAATCATATTACACATTTCTCATTTTCACAGCCACAATCTCATTCTTCTGGCATATGAGTCAAATATGTGCCTCCTCTCACGCATGACCTGAGCATGAATAGTCAGTTATCCAGAAAGATTCAGGAACATTATGTAGTAAAGAAATCCAACGATAAATAATAAGGTAAAGCAAAGAGTGAAAAAAATTTACCTGTGTACTAAAACATAAATTTCTAAGTTTTCAGAACACCCTTTTGAAGTAATTAATTTCATCACTGCTTGTACTCTAAACAAATGAGGAGTGGATGCAATATATAGCAGTAGGGATAGTTTATTTACTGTCCTCTTGGAATATTTTATGAGTATTTAATCTAACATTGATTTTTCTCTGTACTGCCCTGGGAGAAGTTAGACAATAATTCTGTAGCCACTAGAATTTCCAAAGTATGTGTAATTCTCTCATCAAAATAATTCTCAGAAATTAGGTGTTTACCTACTCTCTCCCCATCACACAGCACTTAAGAGGCAACAGGTCACCGTCCCAGAGATTGCGTACATTGGTGTTTTGGAGTCACTAACCCTGAAGCTGAAAACTTCTTTTTTTTTGACTTCCAAGAGCCAGAACCTCATCCTGCCATAAACAGCACTGCATCCACGTTTGAAAGCTGCTCACAGTGTGTTCAGTTTTCACAACACGACACAGGCCCAAATTTGTGCTGAATTGCAAGTTGCAACTCAGGCAATAAAATTGATAGAAAATCCTTAGTAAGGTAGTTCAAGCGTAATCTAGACTAGTACTTGTCTGAAAAAAATTGACATTTTAATAGATATTCTATAATTCAAAGCACTTCCTTATTAACTTAGAGTGAATTGTTATTTTTTCCCATTTTGATGTCTTTCCAAGGCTTCTGATGAACGGAGAGCAAGAGCTTTCCCCAAGGAGCATCTTCAGCAGAAACCATATAGAAAGTGATGCAGTAGGCATGGAGGGTACCATCTTGCAGGCAGCTACTCCATTCCACATAGTCTAATAGATGCCTCCAGATATTACACTCACTTATAACTGGAAAGTAGTATGTGATGCTCAGTTTATGTACAGCCCCATGTTTTGTTTTTGGACTTGCACTGATGGGACAGTAATGCAAATTTTTCAATAAAAGTTTCTGTGTCCTCCACTCTTTGTCAGATGTACAAATTAAGAGATTGCAAAAAACCCTCATTTCCTAAATATCTGATCTAAGTGTTCTTACTCCCCTCCACTCAGCCTGGTTTTAGATGCTTTATAATATTCATTTAATGAGAAACAAGCAGCTGTGTTGAAACTGAGACCAGGTGTCTGTTATAAACTGACTTCTGATCCCATAGCTAACTTCCCAACAGGGAAAGCTCATCCTTCATGTGCTGCATCTCAGCAGTGAATAAGGGATTTCTGGTAATATAAGGGAAAGAGACTTGAGTAAAATCGTGCAAGTTCACCTATTTCATAGTGAGAAGGTCTCAATTTGAAGTGTTCTGCTTCTGAAAGAGCTGTGCTAGACGTCCATGTGTGGTTTCTCTTTGTAGACTTCCTTTGGGCTCTGAATGTTTTGTGGGAAATAATAGGCCATTTGCAGATATGTATAATAGGCTAATCACCTAAAATGCAGAGGGGAAAATTATTAATTAGATTTTTTTGAAACTTCATGGTAAAAGTTTATCCTATTTTGTGACTGACAGTTTATGCAAATTATCTAGGCCACTTGTGCATTAATTAGAAGCTGTATATGTTATATTATGTTTTTGGCAACATGTGTTTTAAGCAATGTGAAAAGGGTGCTAACTTAGCAAATTAGTTGTATACTAGAAGTTAGGAAGGTCACTGGGGAAATTCAGAGTTGTTAATAGATGCCAGAAGTGTTTAGGGTCTTAGGGGAAAGAGATGTCTTTGTTTATAAAGTATGTCAGAACTCCTGGTATGTGTAAGAAGGACATATAGTCACGAAGCCTGTTCCCTGACAGGAGTAAGGTTGTAGTTTACTAGGACTCATCTTCTCACTTTTCCTGCCTGGCTGCTGGTTTCCAACCATGATCAGCCATGGAGATCGGTAAAGAGATGATGCCTGGTACACCAGCAACTGCACTATTAACAGTAGCATTCAGAAGTTCAGTTTGAGGGTAGGTATAATACACCAGACTGTTTAATATAGCTTGATGCAGCATGACCCTTGTGTCCTGCTTGGGTTATGCTCTAGGTCCAGTTTTGGGCCTTCCAATAGAACAAAGTCATCAACAGATTTTTGATACTTGAGGGAGTTCATCAGATGCCTCTGAGATGGTGAGGGCTACAGCATTTCCCATGTGAGGAGAGGCTGATAGAACTGAGTTTGTTGAGCTTGAAGCACAGACGGCTTTGCAGTTGGACTTGACACCAGTCTTCAGTGCCCGTAGGTCTTGGAGGGGATGGAACTGGGCTTTTCATGGTAGTTCATTGCAGGTGAAAAAGCAATAGTGGGCATAAAATGAAGCAAGAGAGTTTCAGACTGGATATAAGGAGAACAGGACACTGTCCCTTGAGAACAGTGAAACTTATTTAATCTACTTGTCCTTGGAGGATTTCAGGACAAAACTCTGAAGAACCTTGTCCTGAATTCAGTGTTGACTGGACTAGAGACTTCCCAAGATCCTCTCCAACCTGAAAGGGTCAATAATTCTATGACAATGGGTCTTTAAATGAACCAAGAAATGCTGAAGGCAGGATCCTTGCAGAAAAGGGAAGGAGGAAGTGAGTGCTTTTGTCTGCAAGAAAGCAAGATTTCTTTTTTTTCACCTGCTGTCTTTTTTTCTTTGAAATTCAAATTCTTTATGAGGTTTTGCACATTTAAGAGATGATTGCTTTCCAGTTTTGGTAATTACTTTATATACCAATTCTTCCGGTCATTAGACACAAATTGCAGTACTTTGCAAACAGAAGATCTGATTTATTGTCTGACCTGACTAGTAATGAAGCATTTTGACAGTATCTGGGCTAATTCCCTGCTGTGTAAGCATCTTTGAAGTGGATGGCACTACATGGAATTGTATAGTGGTAAGTTTGGCCCATTTTTAATAAAATAAAACAAATAGGTTTTGTGCTCATAAATTATTTAAATGTTCAGACAACGACTTGCTGATGAGCAATTATAAGAAAATCATTCTTCTGACACAAAAAATATCTGATTTTTTCCAAGAAAGCCAAATGATTTTGATCTTCAAAGCTAAAAATATTGAACTGGATGGCCATCTATTAAATAGGTACAATACTCAAATTGATGCACAATCCTATATCACCTCCAGTACTGTTAAAGCACACAAGTTATGCATCTCATCTGAGCATAGACTTTGGGATAGTTGTGCGAAAGTGTGATGCATTGCCCTGTCTTGGGAATCCTGTGTAGGTGGCTTCTGCTCTCTATTCACTATATGGAGAAAACTAAGATGATTAACCTGGACTATACATCTAAGTTTCAGATGGCTAAAATTAGCTGAGCTAAGTCCTACCCAGAGCTACTACATTTATCTTCAGCTTCTCTTTTTCTTTTTTGTTTTTAATTTTGTCTCTCTCCCATTTTCTGTGTCTTCTGCAGTTTTTTCTTTAAGTCCATTGTATATGTTATTTTCCTTTAATTTAATCTGATGCTGGAATGGCAGTGGGATTCTGTGATACTTCTGCTCCACTCTATTTGCTGAAACACTGATTTTCTTAAAGCAGTTAAATAGTAGGGGAAAAAAAATCAATAGTGCTATATACGAGGCAGAAACAACATAAAGGCATCTTGCTAACTTATAAAGAAAGAGCCAATTAACAGACCTGCATGTCATTCATCGAAAGGGAAGCCTCTGGTTTCTAGTTAAGGGTAAATGATAGCACGTTTCTCTCACATCCTCTATTACACACCTGCCCATCAAAGATAGCCATAGCCCAACAAGCTGCAAGAAGACAGAGTGAGGTCTGGAAAAAATAGTGTGAATATCCAAAAAAATAGCAGGGGTTCCTGGTTCCCCAAAATTCTGTGGTTTTCTTGGCTGACTCGGGACCTAGGGAATGTTACTGGAAGCTCCCAGGGGCACCATCAAGAGGTCCAGTGACAATATCACTTCTCTAGACCAACTACCCCATCTCATTTTTTGTGGCTTGTACAGGAGAGATGTGTCTGGCTAAGTCTGGTGTTAGGGAGTCCCTGTGAAGCAGGAGGGCCTCTGCCCCCTCTCAGGTGTTGGAGGGGATTTTGGCATCATATATAACCTTCCACTGAGCTATGGCTCACTCCAGGTGCATGTCCTCACCACAGCCTTCAGCAGGGGCTGCCCAGCTCCTTGTGGAGGAGCTTTTGAACCCTCACAAATGACATGTCAGGACTAAGATGAAATGAAACCCAAGGATGCCACCATCTGAATGTGAAGGCAAACCCCCAAACCCGTCAGTATTTTTCATCAGCAGGTCCACTGCCAGTGTCAAAATACATTATGAGCCAATGGCCAAATATTTCACAGATGTAATGCAATAGGACCCAAGCTCCAAGGCTAGAAATATTTAGGTATAAAGATAATTGATGTTCGCAGAGATACCTTAAAAATTTGTCTCCTGGTGCATGTAATGTGATTTTTCCATCTGTTTGCCGCATAGCTGAGGAATGCAAAAGTTGGATTATGGTAAGATTATAATCAGATTCATTTGTTTTTCAATTACTGCTGGGTATACTTTATTTCTGAGGCTGGGACTAGATCCAGCATTTTTAGCCTGAATGCGGATAATACAGGTTACAATTTTTTCCTCAAAACGTGGTACTGCTTATTTCTCTTATGTTTGACATTATGTAATCACAGATATTGTAATTACAGGTATTCATTCTTTTTGATGAAATGTGGCTAGTGTAACAACATTCTTTAAATAGCTGTCTCTGTTTCAGTGAGAAAGAAACATTTGGCAGTATCCCATTCTGCCATTTAATGGAGTCGTGTGAAATATGTGAGCTAGAAGAAGAATAAAAATTCTTAAACCCCAGAACATATGAGCTAGACATTTTTATGTCATGGCTCAATTCCGGTATTAGTGCAAATGGTTTTGATGCTGTATTAGTAGTGCTGTGGTAAAATAGGAGAAAATCCAGGGAGGAATAAATTAGTACCATGAGGGAGGCATTATAATGGAAGCAAGAATATCAGCTACCTACCAGCCATCTCAGTGAGTGTGACTGAGCCCCCATCATGGTAGACTATGGAGATATATGTGTGCAGAATTTCTTTTCCCATGAAAGTGCACCAACAGAGATCGCTAGAACTGAAATGAAAAAAATTTCCTATTTTCCTAAGTGTCTTTCAAAATGGTAATAGAGAAGGGAAACAATTGCTGGATTTAGATTTCCTTGTTGGGAAGAGTTCTTTTATGAGCTGGAATTGTTTTTTTATCTGTGCAAAGGTATGGATGCATATGAACCTCAGTGTAAACAAGCTGTCAGATTTCACTCTATTTAGTACCTGCAGTTCACTCCTTCTTGCTTTAGACCTCGAATGCCCGAGAAGATAAGTTATAGAGGCTAAGCCTTCTTGTTGTACATGTTCTGTTTGTTAATCTTAAATCTGATTTTTATCATATATCTAAAATCAAAAACTTGATACAGAAAGTCCAGTCAGCAGTGTTATGTTAAGCTGGGAAGCATCCTGAGAGAGTCTGGATGAGCTCTCTTTGGTGTGCTCTTCTGTGCGCTTTCTTCAAGAATAATGATCTTTTGCTCCAGAAAACATTAGATTATTCACCTCACTGATGCAATTTCCTGTGACATACTGTAGGATACACATTTTGACTTTTAAATAGATAATCCAAGTAATATTCTGTGAAAGATTGTCTGCAAGTAGTCTAAGAACCATCAGGTAAAGGAGACCGTCTGCAAACATGGCATGAAACATCTAGAATAAACTGACGGGGGGAGCTGGGACATGGGTGCTTTGACAGCTGTGATCTCCTTAATCCACATATGCTTACTACATATTGTTTTTGTCTTACCCTGAGAAAAGGCCTCAGGCCCAGTGCTGGAGGGAATAGCTTTCTCTAAAGGCCCACTAACTCCCATCTTAGGCAGACACATCACTGCTGTATTACATCAGGCAGAAATTAGAAAGGGTAGTTCATCTGGGGAGGAGATAATCTGCTTGGACCTCCTGATGGTGCTCCCAATAATGTTCCCTGGATCCTGACTCAGTCAAGAGAAGAGTGGCATTTCTGAGAACAAGGAACCCCTGCTATTTGTTGGGATATTCTGACTAGATCATATTGGCTCTGTGCTTGGTTGAGTACCTCTGTCAGACAGTCTTCCACAGCCACAGCAGCCATCCTGCCCTTTGCACCAACGCCCTCTCTCTCCTAGCATAGCCTAGCAGCCAATTCATCTCCATAGGAGGTCTCACCACTGGACTCTGCATTTCTTCTCTTCCACTGATGGGGTTGTCCCAGCAACAGGACAGGGATAAGAGGTGGTCTTTGTTCTGTGCAGCACAGTACAGAATTCACATGGCCATATAAATGTTTTATGATGGCAATTTCCCTTCCCTTCAACATATTATTCTGTTTTTCTTTCACCAGCTGGTCTTCATTTTATGATTTGTTCCCCTTTAGCACTGCTTCTAGGAAGGACTGACAAAACCATTACTGAAATTGTTCACTTAAAGTTATAGATGGTGTTCAAAGCACCTGCTGTTTTGTTGAAATGTGTTCAGTAGACTTTCTAGCCTCACATTGATTGTGGGTTGCTATGCTAGGGACAGCAGCATGTGACAACGTAAGTGCCACTACCTGTAACAAGTGTCATCATCAGCATGGCATCAAAAATGAAAACCAACTGAGAAAATGAGTAGCTTTACTTCTGGATTTGCCAGTATGGAGATTTCTTGCTTAGTGTCATAGCACATGTGGAAATTTGGTTGGGATTGCTCATTCAGTTCAGGATCACCTAAATGTCTGATCACTGCTTCCTGGCTCAGCTGAGTTTTGGAGTATGGTGCACAGCTAGTTTAGCCAGGACAAATATGGTAAAAGATGTTAGAAGTCCTGTTATTGCACCTCGCTAGTGAGGTGTTACTAGGAAGTTGGAAGTCACAGGTTTGGAGAAAATTTGTGTCTATTCTTACAAGAGAAGCAGTATGTCTTCCTGAGGGATTTCATTCTTCTGTTATTCTGTGAAGGTGCTGCCTGAGATGTCTAATCAGCAGTGAGTGTTGCAGAGGGACAGAGAAGATTAAATCTTCATGGTTTCCAGTAGCTATAATAGCTATTTTATTTGCTAATCTCTTGAGTGAAACATGATTGTCTTTCTTTTTTTTTCTTTTTTTTTATATGGAACACTCATAAGTCTGCCATATTTTGACCTAGGAGGAGAAAAATTACATGCAAGATACCAGTCACTCTCTGCCAAACCATAAGGTGCAGAGGACAAGGACACTAAAGAAAAGTGTCCCATGGGTGTCTCTTAAGTCCATTTTCCATTGGCTGGTGCCTGAAGTCCTTACCCTCTTACCATTAATATTTCCTAGAAAGATTCTGCCTGGAGGAATCACCTACTGTGTAAAAATTTGGCTTCAGCAGTCAAAGGATCCAGGCCTGTACTCAGGGCAGGACCAAAGCTGGGGTTTTGGTCATGAAATGGAGTGCACAGCCTGTTGAGCTCAGACCCTTTTTGAGTAGGAGATTCAGTCTGCCAGCCCTCCTACTTCCAAGGAAGGTCCTGGGACTTTTCTCAGTTGAGCCCTTGGATGCTGCTGGATTTAAACTGCCTGGCACAGGAGAGCTGTTTCTCACAGAGCTTCCCTGAAGAACTGAATAATTCTGAATTTGCTGTTCAGGTGGTTTTCCTTCCAGGAGCTCATTCAGCACAGAGGAAGAAAATTGGCTAATCAGTTCTACTTTTGTTTGCTGCCACCCTCATAAGTGGTATTTGACCTCTCCAAGGCATGAATTGTAAGCATTGAGGGACTACATTTGTTTGTTTAGAGAAAGCCTTGACTCAGGTATAATTAGAATAGTATAAACATTTGTATTGCTCCTATGGAGTGTAGATTTAGACAAAGTTTTTCATGAGAGTCTTCTAACCAAAGCATGTGCCAGTGTTTGAAGTTATAAAGGTATGTTCATATAGGTAAAAATAAATATGTATTATCAACCTGTCACTTGTGATACTCAGTAGATGATAAAAATGAACTAGAATGAAAAGAAAAATAAATTGGTAGAAAATGGAGAAGGTAAGATGACAGGTATATTACCGGTGAGCAAAGGAAATTGGAAGACAGACTGAGAAGTGATGACATGCTGTTTGTTTTTTTCTGGACAGTCATTATTTCTGCAGGGAACATCTGCACTGCGAGGGTCCTTTGCAGCAGCTCACCAGCAAAGGTGAATAACTGCAGATTGCTTCATCTTCAACGTAAATTATACCTCATCTTCATTTCAATTGATTCTGGCTCCTTCTGTTTTCAAGTTTAAATACAATTCTGGGGTTTCTACTTGAAGTCCCATCTCCTCTGTGGATAAAACATGCCATAAAGCCAATGAGATGCTTGTGCCTGAAGTAGTCAGGACATACAAACCTGCTTGGCGCAGCCTTGGCTCTGCATAAGGTGTTAAGTCTGGTGGTACCACAGTTTTGACCAGCAGAAAGGGGTTGCTGGAGGCTCAATATGTCAAGAGGTAATAAACACAGCACATAGCTGTGTGTATGAGAAAGGTAACCTTGTTAAAGAAAGATGACTGCTAGCACGTAGGAATGGCACCACTGAACACCAGCCTTTTCCCTTTTCAATGGTAAGAGTTCAGCTGTCTTCAGTGACAGAGAATGGTCCCAGAGAATGTTTAACTTCTATGAAAACTGGTGTGCTTCTCTACTGCTTAAAGGTTGCCTCGGTGGGTTGCTTGCATGACAGTATAAAAAAGTACCGGGGGCCACTTCCTTGGGTCAAAATCTTGGAAGTTGATGGTCTGTCATCCACAGCAAGCAGCACTGATGCTCCCAGTAGCAAGTCAGTGAAGAAGAGTCACTGTCAGACCAGGCCAAAATGGAAGCAAAACACAAGTTAATCTGCATAGTCAAGGTTGAATTTCTTTCTATTGACTAAAAATATGTGTAATATTTTGCATGTGTATCAGAGCTGGTCACCATTAACTGTGTGTCCTGTTCCCAACAGGAGAAATAAGCAATTTTTGGGGAACATTCATGTGTATTTATATCTATTTGACTGATTTTATCTAGGATAAGATAAATCCTACTTTAACTGTTTTAACCATTGTGGACAGAGGAAGTTTAGCCAACAACATGGTGCATGTTTACCTGCATTGTAAATGTCTGAGTTCAGATGAATCCAGCCACATAATATCTGTTGATTGTGATTTGTGACACCTAGCTTAGGAGTTCTTGAGAAGTTTCCCAGATCTCACTTTGACCCCTGTATGCCTCAACATATGTAGAAAATTCATCCCATTCTCTCTATATTTTTACTTGTGGAGAGCAAAGAGCTTGGCATGTTAAAGGCTTTCTTGCCACTAGAGAAGTTTACATAAGATATTACTTTTATTTACTGTGTGAATTTTTTTTATTTGAAGGTGCTTTCTCAAACCCCTGTAATATCAGCATACCTTGCAGTGAAAATACCAAATACACTGTCTTTGATATCTTCAAGGGAGTTGAAACAATCATCGTTAATCACTCAAAGACATGAAAATGACTTACCCATCTGAAAAAGAAAACTCACTTCCCAATCACAGATACAGTGCTTGGCTTTCCTTGTGGTTGTACTGGTGCAAATTGAGAGTTGCTGGTGTCAATTACATTTTGTCTGGATTTTCACTGGCTTAGTAGAGATAACAATCAGGCCCCTTGGCTTCTAATTGAGTTTGATATTATCCTGGTGAGATATTATAATCCCTTAAATGGCACCATGTGGTAAGAAATCAATTGTGTTATGAAAACTACTGAACTTCTCTGTTGTGCTAGTGTAATCTGGTCTAATTGCCTGCTTTTACTTGCTAAATAAAGAAAATATTCAGAATTATCTATTGTACCACATCTCCAGTAGACATCCATATATGTAATTCTCAGTGTAAAAAAAAAAAGAAAAATATTTTTCATCAACAAAGTTTTGAATAAGCAACTCAGAATAACTAGTCACTAGTAAGTACAATGTCTAAACAAACACCTTGTAGTTAAATTAAATTAGCATAGATAGTCTTTGATTGCAAACATCTAAATAGCATTCAGTAAGGACAGAAGTGAAATAACCGTGGAATAACCAAGATAATTTGTACCTCTGATGTAAAAACTGTGCCTTGCTTTATTGTACTGCTCTCCTTTACCATTGTCTTTACATTTTGATCCTTGCTTTAAGTTGGGACTTCAGCTTTTGTGAGCATTATTGGCATAATGGGTCTTTTGGGATATACAAGCATAGAAATAGTAAGCACATAATAAATAGTTGCTCTTATGCTGGGTAGAGGCAAGTTGCATCCCGCTCCACTGTTTTTTGGAAGTCATATAAAAAATGTGAAGGTGTGTGTGTTATTTAAAGTATTTACTCTGTCTGTATTTATATATATATATATATGTAGTTACACACACACACACATATAGAGAGAGAGAGCACTTAAGAGCTTCTATTAACTTCACTTAAGAGACATATTCCGTACTTAGAGACGTCTTGATATTCTGGGGAAAATATTGACAATTTTGGCTTTTGAAGAAGAAGTTTCACTTTTGCTTTTGATTGTGTTCTTCAGTACAACTCAAAACAATAACTAAAGCTTAGAATGAATATTTTCAGAAGTTCAATAAAACTAAAGAATAAAATTAAGAATTGAGAAATATTTCTATCTTCTATCAGACTGTTCCAGGAGGGCAGAAGAAAGCTCAGAGTTTGAGTTCAGTATCTGGAAATAAACCAGTTGATTAAATGAGAAGTTTGAAAAACTACTATTAATCAATTTATGAACTTCAAAATAAACTTCCATAGTATATCTGAATAAGGTTATCTAGAGACTAATTCATTGAAAAGAGCTGAAATAGGGGTTTTTTCATCTTTTCACTTGTAAATATATACAGAGTCTAGTTTTACATTCCTATGAGTACATGGAGGGCTTGTAAGAAAAATCCATTTTCCTGTCTGTTATACTTTGTGTACAAAGGCTTAAGTATGGCTGCTTTTCTTGAAGGCAGCATCTTTTTACCAGTGCAGATGGTTCAGGTTATTTCTGCTGTTGTGTGTCCGTCTGTGACTCAGCCTGTGGAGTTTATGCATTACTGAGTGATAATTCTGCAAGTGCTGTTGTGCACAGAAGTGATGTGTGTGTGCTTCTCAGAAAAAAAATGCATCTGGAAGGTAGTTTAGAATACTATATATGTATATTCTACTGTAGCAGAATAAAACAATGTAAATAAGCACACAAATGTATGTACCCAATAGGCAGCTGTTTGCTTTTAGTTACCTAGGTGCAAATTTCTGTCATTTGGGAATATTTTGTAGCTTAGACTCACGCTCTAAAAACAAACCAGTAGTTATAGTTCACTCAAGTGTTTTGCTAGGTCATTCTCTGACCAAGGTGAGCAGACATATTTTTATTTCCTAAAGAAACACCAGTATGAATCACTGAACATTTGCTTTGTGCTTGGAGCACTCTCCGCTATGCAGAAATGCCTCAGAGCACTGTGAGTGGAATTGCTTGCCTAAGTCTTGAAAGCTAACTGTGGCATTTAGAGACACCATGAAATGAAAAAATTACAACAGCTTCATTTCTGAAAAGTCAGGTATCTTGCCAATCACCTTTTCACTCTGCTGGTGTGTCACAGCCACC
This sequence comes from Serilophus lunatus, assembly GCA_013399895.1. Classification (NCBI taxonomy): domain Eukaryota; kingdom Metazoa; phylum Chordata; class Aves; order Passeriformes; family Eurylaimidae; genus Serilophus; species Serilophus lunatus. The sequence goes on along the minus strand of VXBA01010948.1, from coordinate 442,196 downwards.
ATCCTGCAACACTGAACTGCAGTCATTTGACTGTGTGGTATAGAATGTAAGGAGTGCTTTCAGGACAGGTGGTGTGGCTGGCAACAAGGTGAGCAACAGATGTAAGAAAAAGCCAACATTCTTTTGTGATTTGGTGTGTAATAATAAAAAATACATGGTTTATTGCACTGGGGAAATCCTTGTGCACAGATCTGAATGTACATATTTTCCAAGGCAACTGGAATTATTGGCATCATGGACTGTTTGCCCTTCTGAATAAGTTCATGCTTCATGAAACCTGTCCAAATGTAACAATCAAGACAGTGACATTTCATGGACTTGGGATAATATTTTAGGGTTTCTTATATCCTCTAATGCCTAATCTCTTCACAGAACTAGACCTGACGGTGGAGTATTAGAATGAGTAGCAACTGATAACATTCATCCCCAGTATACTTCTTACACATTGATCATTTTGTAATATACTCATGTTATATTTTTTATTGTTTCCTTCCTTATTTTTCCTCATGGGAAAAAAATATGCTAATAACAGTACTTCAGGATCATAAATTTATTATAATTGCTTTATTAAAAGAGCAAAACAGAGGAAAGGTGTTTCATATGAAGTGACAGTTTATCTTCCTCTGCTTGCCTGTAAAATACTCTTTTATGCCAACCTTCTCTGAATATCACGCTTTATTTTCCAATGTGCTTGGGGCACATTTCATTAAATCTTTGCAAATGACTGATGGCCAGAATACATTCTGCTTAGCATAATCACATTAATTCCAGTTTTCACAGCCATATGTGTTCCACCCTCCACATCTCTTGGTCGCTAATCCCACCTCCATGAAGAGCTTTTTGGGAGAAGCATGCCATAAAAAACGAAATTAAATTGTTCTGGAACTAGTTTCTGAATGTCATATGAAAGTTTTTACTCTTGGCAACACTGGCATTAATGTGCCTTTCCTTGAGATGGAAAGTCTAGACATGAAGCAAAAACCTGTGTTCGTTTGAAGCCCACAACATTTGACAGCACGGGGACTAGGCATTTCTGCAGTACTGTTTCATCCTGGTCACTACTGGGGAATTTGAATGTGTTGGTTGCTCCAGGTGGAGTAGGGTTTCACTAGTAGCTCATGAGTTCAGTCCTGGACAGGGATTATTGTTCCTAATCCTGAGCAGGCATGATGCATTCACTGAGACTGGAAAGAGTCACATATTTTCAAAATACTGTTATCTGTCTATATTCATGCTTGTCAATCCTAAGATTTTGCTTTGCTACCATTGTCTGAGAAGGAAGCAAAAATGTAGCAGTATGAGTGTGGAAATAAAAGAAAAAACAAACAAGTTAAACACTGGCATAACCAAGCTGGGACTGTTAAAAGTAGGAGATAAGCATTTATAATAGTAAGGAGGCACTGTGGAAGTCTAGTCTGGAAAAGGCCTTCAATACTGAGTATTTCAGTGACAGCGACCTCCTCTGGTTTCTTAGGATATTAGCCCCATGTAAAGGATTAATAAAATATTAACGTCTCCTGGATACAAATGCTCATTATCTGAAAAAATATTCTGAAGAAGTTAACAAAAAAAGAAACTATCACTATTAAAATCATCTTCCTGAAATTATTTGCAAATGGAAGAAACATCTAAGGATCATTTTGATTGTGTGTCATGCTGTGTATCAAATTAGATCAGATTTATGCTGCAAGAAGCCATCATTCAGGAGCATCTGGCTGGCAAAAGTTGTTAGCCAAGAGCCAATGCAATTGTGTAAATCATTCCATTTCATAGGTGTAATTCTTCAATCACTGAGCAGAAAGGGAATAAAAGTTTGCAATGTGTTGGTCACACTACATCTATCTAATCTTTGATATTTTTGTCTGTGGGATGGTGACATTTGAAGCTGTGTGGGGCAACTCATTTATCTGTACAGAGTCAGATCCTGCCAACAGTGCATTCAACAACATTACTCCATAAATAAATGCAATGGCACTGCCTGAAAAATGAGACTCTGCCTAGAGTGAAAAAAAAAAAGTTGCAGTCTGGCCCTGATAGAGTTGAACCTCAGTTACAAGAAATGGATATGAGGTACAAGAAAAGATGACCTTCTCCTTTCTGGTCTCTGAAAACCTTTAGTATCTTCCAGTTCATGGCTGACGTTTCCAAGAAAATTAGGTGCCTGTTTTCATTCCCTGCTCTTCTAAATTCTGGTAATAGATTTCCCATGGACGTGCAGTGTATTGTTAAGGGTCTTCCATTTCGTATACAAGTTTAATTACTGTCATTTTCTTCATGCAGGTTTTCACTTTCTACTTTAATAATAATGACATAGATAAGTAGTAGTAAGATAATACAATAGTAAAGAAGGATTATAATGTGAAATGGGAATAAAAAAGGCAAGTTTCAGCGTCAGCAACACAGCAATAAAAAGGCATGAAGAAAAAATCTTGGTCTGAGAGGGAGAAGCAATTTCTCAGGTACTAAAGCTTTAATCTAAGTTGTGTTGAAGACAGGGAGTTCACTAGAGATTATGATAAAGCTTTTACAGGTGCCCAAACTAGTACTCAGGTTCTTCAAAACAGTGAGTCCTATTTGTCTAGTGTTTATATATTCTATTTCTAACTATTGCATGCTGTTTAAAAAGATTGATGACCTCATCAGAGTGTCTTGAGTGAACCATCTAGGTTAATTGAGCCAATATTTGATAGTTTTGCTCTAGATCTGACATGACCAGTGTTTCTGAGTGTGAGCCATGTGGGTGACACCTACCACCTATCATTCACTCACTTGTCTTCTTTGCCTGGTACATGCACCTTTCTTTCTGAAATTTTGTCTTTTGCTCCATGACCTCTGTTGTTTCTCTTCCTGGAGCTAGCCTGACTTTACATCATCAAGAAGCCTTTGATCCTTGACTAAAGCCCATAATGTAGAAAGCAGAACATTGTTAGCTCTTAACCACTTCAAGCAACTTTGGTGATGTAACCCCAACCAGGAACCAAGCTGCTCGCTCACTTCCCCACCAGCAGAATCAGGGAGAGAACTGGTGTCACACATACAGGCAAAGAAAAACAACAAATTCATTCACTGCTCCCCAAGGGCAGGCAGATAGTCAGCCATTTCCAAGGAAGCAAGGCTCCATCATGTGAAACAGTTACTTGGGAAGACAAACACCACCAGTCCAAACACCCTGCCTTCTTCTCTCTACTTTATATACTGAGAATGATGTCATATGGTACGGAATATCCCTTTGGTTAGTTGGGCCCAACTGTGTCTCCTCCCAATCTCCCATACACCAGATTATCAGATGTTCTGAGAGGTGGAGTCAGAAATAAGTGAATATACTTTCTTCTATGCAATGCTTTCCTAGAGAGTTCTTTATAGGATCATTGTGGGACCACCCGGACATAAGGAGTCCTCCAAAACATGCTAACCTCTTTGTTGGCTAAATTATATTTGTCTAGGAAGGACAGATGCTACATCTCCCTGGATCTCTGCAGATATTCTCAGGTGACAGCATGCAATGTTAATCACCCCGATGGACTCACTGAGCTGTCATGAAGGTTTCACACATCTAGAGCACTGTGAAATCTCTTCGTCTGGGCATCCGGTCCTCCTCACATTTCTGGGACAGCAGACAGACGCTCTGTGTGGTAGAGGATATGAGCTGAAGACAGAGAAATTCACCAAAGGAAGTTACTAGCCAGTTTAATAATTCAGGATCACAAGCACTCCTATCTTCCTCACAGATCCCATCACCTTCATGAAAAGAGAAGATTCTAGTCAGAAAGATAAGTAAAAGAGGATAGCTGGCTCCTGCCTTTTCTTCCTCAAGAAGCCTAGAAGCAAAGGATGGCAGGACCAATTCTAGGCTCTCGTCTCTAATTAGAGAGATACACCAAATGCACCTCAAAACTGGAAAGGTTAGGACAGTAAGAGGTGCTTCCTTTATTACTTCATTGTTCTGTATCTGAGACACCAGTGTTGATCAAAGTCACTTTTGTATCACCTCTTGGCAAATTTTCCCACTGCACTGATTTTGGTAATTTACAGAAGAACACTTTCAGCAATAACCATAACTGACATCTGAAAGTGGTTTATGCTAATTTAAAAGCTTGGGGAATATAAAAGGTAAAAAAGTTTTGCAGGAGAGGTAATACTGTATATTAGAATAGCTGATGCATCTGAAAAGGTAAGGGGACGTTTCCAAACACCTATACCCTTCTCAGAATTGCTGTAGAGACTAGAGAAACAAAAATCCAGTGCTTCCCTTTCAATTGTGGCATTTCTAAAATGCCTCCCAGTGCTGCAAATCAGTACAAGTTTAGAATAATTCTGATTTATAGCTATAGCACAAGTTGTGAGACTGGAAACTCAATAAAATTTTATTACCTACTAAAGAAGATGTACATTTAAATGATTACTTCTTGTGGCACATACCAGAAGATAAACAGTGTATAAATGAGTAAACTATGTGACTGAATGCTTTGTGATGAAACTCTTCTGTTCATTTTATGCCATTCATTGCTGAGTTTATTCCACAATAAATACAGATACTAGTATTACATGTTGCAGAAAAAAACCATATCTTCAGCCAAAGGAATCAGTGTTCCTTACAAGAACCACACTTTACCAGATTTTCATTCTGATAGTTGCAATTGAAATTGGTAAATTCCTATTTTCAGAAAGAAAAGCCATGATAATTCACATTATAATTCTCCCAGCTTAAAAAAACCCCCCAAATTAGAAAGCTTTATTTTAGAGGCACATAATTAGATATGATGGTAAGATGCCCTATTCCATTATATCACATTTTCTTTTCTATTAGCATGATATTTATGGATATAAAAGGGAAAAATCAGCTTCTCATCTGACAATATGTACCTTTTTCCCTCCCCCGTTCTTGAAATATCATTTAACATAAATTCCTATCTGCACTCTTGCACTATAAAAGGTGGTCTCCTTTTCCCTCAGAGGTATGGTATCTCATTTTGAAAATTGATGCATAACACTAGTCTCTCTTGGTTCTCTGCTTGAAGGAGCAGTGAGGGACTGAAAATGTCCTGTGGTCCTGACCTCACCCAACTGGGAATAGGATTTCTGCCTACTCAGTGTCATGAGAAACGTTAAGGGTTTATGTAGCCGAGACTGTGTTTTGCCTGATGGCCTGTGAAGGCCTTCATTAATCAGGGAAATTGTGTGTGATGGAGCTGAAGCTTTTTCTTCCAATCTCCCTTTGCCTCTCTCCCTGACAGCCTTTTCCACTGACTTCTTGCTACCTGCTGGGGAGGAACTAACATTATTCTGATGGTACCGTAATAATTTATTATCATTTCTTCCATCTCCCCAACTGTTGCATTTCAGCCAGTAGCTCACCGTTACTAACTTGGTCAGACTTTGCAGGTCTTTTTCTGACATTAGCAAGATCCAATACTGGCACAAATACCCGTTCTTGATGACTAGGCATAGTAGGGTGACCTATGTGTGTAGTCTCCTTCTTCTCTTCTGGGCTCCAGCTACAGTAAGCACTGTTACTAATGAGGCTGGCTAATAAAACCTATCACATCCTGGTTGGCATTTGTCATGCTTAATTGCAGGCACATGTTGAGGTTCATATCGGAAGTAGTTGCTTGCGTTTCCGTTCAGTCAGAGCTTAGACATTGGTATTTCTAGAGTGAGCTTCACATGGTTCATTTTAGACTTTTACAGTGATTATTTCTGCTCAAAGCCGGTGACATAAGTGTAAATGCTAATCTTAAATGCCTAAAAGCGAAACATTTAGGTGAAGTGTCTGCAGTGTAGGCATGGAAAGTTAGGTGAGATTGGTCTCTCTGTTGATGCATTCTACAGTCATCTCCCCTCTTTAGGAAAAGTGGAAAAATTTCAACTGCTCCATCGTTCACTATCTCTAGTAATGGAACTAAACTGAGAATAGAAACACTTTGATAAGGTCTGCTGTCTGCTCCACACCTTCATACCCCTTGCTGTACAACCATACACCATGGCCTGAGCTGGAGCAGCAGATCCTGCACCAATTCAGGGTCCACTGGGAGTTTATCACACAGCTGTGGTCGTCCAGCTCAGGGCACTGGGACCCTCTTAGCCTGTCATCAGTATTGAAGACAAAGGCAAAGAAAGCATTAAGCATCTCTGTCTTGTCTATGTTTCTGGTTGTAAGGTGAACATAATATTGTTTGACAATTTAACCTTGGTCAAATATAATCCAAATATTTGCTGAGAACGATGCTGAGTGTATGGCAAGAGAACAATAACAGAGTCTGAATTGGAGCTTTTTAGAGAAATCAATTCTGATTTTAGAATTAGTCTGTTAAAATTGCTGTGTGTTGTAGAAAATGTCACAATGTACTAAATATTTTTTCTCTTGGGCAGTATGTCTATAAAATACAGCAGAACTGTCATGACATTTTAAACAATCCTAAAATGCAATCACTGTTTTTTAATAATGATATTAGGAAGAAATTCTTCACACAAAGGGTGGTCCGCCATTGGAATGGGCTGCCCAGGGAGATGGTGGAGTCACTGACCCTAGAGGTGTTCATGAAGTAGGTTGGATGAGGCACTTGGTGCCATAATTTAGTTGATGGGCTGTTAGATTATGGGTTGCACTTGATGATCTTTAAGGTCTCTTCCAACCTTGTTGAAACCGTGATACTAATGCACTTCTCACATCTCTGTATCTTGAGAAAACATCTTCCACTGAAGTGCTGACATTTTCCATAAATAGGAAACTCCAAACACTAAACAACATTTTCACAAACTAAATTATTCAATAAGTCTTCTTTAATTGCCACCTTTTTGACTGCTTTGTTGCCTGAATTGTTCATGGCTCTTGCAGAGAAAATGAACCCTGGGATTTCCCTAATAGTTATTAAAGATGTCAGCTGTAGTGTTCAGACACTTCAAAGGATCACACTCCCATAGCCTAATCTCCAGTGCTCCCCAAAGCTCACCAGTAATTACTCTAGAATGCTTTAGTAGTGACTGTGAGATGGAGGGTGGTGCTCATTGGTAGTTTTTGTTACCCAGAGAAAAAGCTTTGTACCATTGAAAAACGCAAACTTCATGCTGATTAATGTGCCAAAGACAGCTAAGGTCAAGGTAACATGTGAACTTGCCATAGTTTGATAGGATAATCAAACAAGATGGAGGAGTGAATGAACAGATAACAGATGTCAGCCACATAATTTAAGGAACTATCAGAAGGTGTCCGCTTAGGAGTAACCTGACATAAGCAGCTGCACAGGAGAGTAAACACGTGGCTTTCATTGTCTACCATGTGCCCTTCTGCTTAATTCCCTGTTTTCATAGATAAGTAACATGGCGGTATTTGGTCTTGAAGGCTTCTGCATTCCTGACTGGCAAACAGACTGGAGGCATGGAAAATCCCAACTGCTTTGTTCCCTGCTCCTAGTGGAGCACTGCAGTTCAAGCTAACCCTAAGTGATCAAAGTACCGTGTTGGGCTGTGTGAGACCTTTAGAGAGCATCCTGGTGAATCAAAACCTTCTGTATTTGTACTCAGGGCTAGATAGGTGAAACCTCTGTGAAGGCTTTCCCTTCCCTAGAAAGCCATCTTGGGTTAGGGCATAGCCAGGCAGGGCTGGATGGATCAGTCAGTCGGTCACTGACTGACCTGTGTGGTTCAGGCCAAACTCTGACACATCAGACCGCTGAGGCTAACTCTTACTGAGACTAGACTGCTGCACAGCTGAAAACAACTTTTTTCCTGTAGCAGACACTTGGTGACTACCAACACTGAACTTGCAAAGTCAAATTTCTTTTTTCATGTCCAGACCTGAGATAACTTTGTACTGAAGATAAACACATCTAAAGAGCCATCTTGGGGTTCATAATCATGGCCTTTGCAGGAGTGTGCAGCCTTGGCATGACATTGGCCTCTTGAAACCCATTCAGCCAAGGCTTTCTTTTTCCCCACAACCTTCCCAAAAGAACAGCATATTTTTCTATAAATATATTTGTACTAACAATAGTATATTTTTTCCTTTCCAGATTTTTTTAGCAAGTTGATTCTGTCTTTAATTCCTAAACGTGACAGGGGAACTCTAAGGGCCAAGTTTTAACTTGCAGCTTCTATTTATAAGGGAGAAGTAGGCCATGGAAAACCGTGCTTTGAAATGGAAATTCTGCCTCAGCTACAGCCACAGCAGTGCTGCTCAGAGCCCTATTTTGTTTTTCCCATCATCAGCCAAATCAGGCTCACCACTCCTTGTTCAAAGGAGAAGTGTTAACTTTCCAGAATTCCCTGTGCTGCTGCTTACAAGTCTTACAGACATTGTCAAATGCTATATCCAGTATTCCATGTCTTTGAGCAGGTCCTGAGTTGCTAAGAAAAGTCTGTTCTCTGATTTCCAGAGTCTTGGAGCAAGCTCTAGGATACAGTGATTCCCCCCAAAAAATAGAAGGTATATTGTCATATTCCAGTGCTTGCATGTAATTCTAGGCTAGCATATGCATTTCTGCTGGATAACCCTACCCTAGCTGTAGGCTTCTGTATTACCAGGCTGCCATTGAAACAATAGCTGATCATACAGCATGCATAGAGTAAAAAAACCTGGCTATTTGTGGGAACAATCAGCATGTCATTGGAAAGTTCCTTAAGTGTTTGCTCAATAACAACGTGAAGTGAGATAAAGTGAAGGTTAGTTCATCATCAAACTGGAGCTGCTTCACGACTGCATGGCCACTGTAATTGTGAGCTACTATTAACATAATTCTTTTTTATGCTGTGTCTTTTGGAATTAATTTTGTTTCTAAATATATTAATTCTGATCTCTTTCCATTTGGAGAGGTCCTGTGTTTTGGCAGATCGCAAAACTTCCTGTGGAGTGGCTTGCAAATGCTGGGATGTGAAGCATGCTTGGCGGTGATGCTCGGAAAATGATCTGATGGGATTTGTGAAGTTTGCTGGACTGGTATGCAGTACCTGGGAGAATGAAACCTTGAGCACAGTGTAGCATGCCTACACCTTCCACAGGGTAGCATAAAGCGTAATCCTTGGCATTTTCTCCGGTGCTGAAACAGCAGGATTTTAGCTGACGATCTTGCCTGGCCATCTGGTGAAAGAGCGTGAAAGAACTTTACAGGGACTAATTATTTCCTAGATTAATACTGCTGACAAGTACTCCATGAGGCAGTGTGTATGTTTGCAGTGTGTTATGCTACTAGAAATGCCATTAATTATTTTGCCTGTGATTCACCGAACACTGTGATTCTGTGTGCTGGCACTCTGCCCCAACATCACCATCTGTGTATATTTTCTATCTTTATGGAGATTTTTCCATTTTCAGGTTTTAAAGCCTGGATTAAATGAATGTTAATATAAGGCAATAAAACAATCTAATTTTTTAACACCATTTTCCTCTCAAAACTTGTCAAAATCTGCTTACTAACAATATGCTCTGTGAGATGTACTCTTAGTGTCACTGCTATCAGGCACTGCAGTTTTAAAGGAGTTTAAGGGTCTTATGCATTGATTAACTTCTCTACGGGTTTTTTTGAGAAGTCACTGTGACATAGTAACTTTTATATACCTTGAAACTAGGGTATAATATTTATTATGTTGTTATGAGAATATGAAAAATACATCATTGGTTATCCATATTAAAAGTATTTATGCTGCACATGGAGATATATCAACAATTGATCAAAGATATCAAGATAATCAATGTAACCATCAGAAATGTTAGAAATATTCCTGGTTTCAAAAGACTAGTAATATTGAAGTAAAAACTGATTTTGCTTTCACAGCTTCACTGTATTCTGATTGATGATGATTTTCTTCCCAACACAGAAATCTGATGGAATTCCACATCTAATCAAAGAACTATTATTGCTTTTAAATTAACTTATCTATAGAACTCTTATTAAGATTAATTTCAGATTATAATGCCCATAGGTTCTTTTCGACCTTCTATGTCACTTACTGTGACTTCAAGGTCTTTTAACACTTAAGGTGTACACAACCAGTCTGATATGACAAACTCCTCTAGGTTTTTCCTCTTTTAAAACAGATGTCCTGCCTTATTTAGTGTAAAATGGAACAATAACCCAGTGGAGCAACACATATGGTCTAAATTCTCTGACCTATATTCATTGAGAAAAAGAAAATCTCTGGTGAAACCTCAGGGAGAGAAGAAGCATCGTGTTATCCCTTCAGAGAGAAAAAAAAAGGAATCAAAGATTTTATACAACACTGGGGAGTTTATATAGAAGAAAAATATTTTGGGGGTGGAGGACTGTGTGGAAAAATAAAAGACTTTTTAGACTCAGAGTGGGAACAGAGGAAAGTAGTGAAGTTTGTGCATAGACAGTAGAGGTGAGATAAAATAAAATAGTTAAGGTTTATGATGGGGTAGCAGGAAGTAGCTTGTTAATGGAGCAGGGGTGCTGTCTTTAGGGAGAAGGGTGTTCTTCCTTGGAAGCAACTTCTAGGTTTTGCAGACCGTGCTCAGAAACGTTACCCAACCCAAAACCCAAAGCTAGTACGTAAACTTTTCAGGAAAAAAAAATCATCACTTGTTATAGAAAAAGGAACAGTGTAAGACAAGACTACAAAGCTCAGTATCTTAGATTATTAAACTGCTTCAGGGGTACAGTCACTGTTTCCTATCATAAGGACTACTACAGTCAATCTAGAAACCTCTTATGAACGTCCAAATAAAATCTGTATTCTTTCTCTTTTTTTTACCTTTGCATTTGGCAAAGATTTTCTTTATTGTCATGAACTTCTCAGCATAGCTCAAAGTTTTGCTCTTAACACAGTGTCTGCCTAACCCTGACTCTGAAGAGGTGCTTCATAGCCCAGCGAGAGGACCTCTGTCGCAAAGCCAGAATGCTGCTGACGTGACTATTAGTGATGACCCAGAGAATTAGATCTGCTCCTTGTACAGCAACTGTCTGTTCTCAGTGCATGGCTTCTCAGGGATTCTGTGTTCCTCTGAGTGGTTTTAAGCCCAGAGGAGGTAACACAGAAGTTGAGTCACTCAAGGAACTAAAGGAATATAAGTACTTTCACAAAACAGGTTATTTGATTGCCTTTCACTTTCGGCTACCAGAAGGCTGGGTAGTGGTTTTCCTTGAAGGAGTAAAACCTGTTTTTCAAATGCTTTTCCAGAGCCCTGCCCATAGGATCCAACATTCCAACTACAGGTAATACTGTTGCAAAGCAGGGAGCCAAGATTTGCCTGAGTTTAACCGTGTAAATGAGTTGGGATTATACAGGCCACAAGTCTAACTTGAATTCCAATTGAGAAGAGCCCCTTCCTCTCAGTAGGTTGCAGAGTATGTCTTCATGACTTGATACACTCAGCATTTACACTTTGGGCAGCAAAAGTTTTTCAAAAAGAAAGAAACAAGCTGGAGTTCAGAGACCAGAGTTTGGACCTCCAAGGCTGACACTCTGTTCAGATGTCCAGGTTACACTATAGGTGTCTATGTCTGAACCACCCTTTAGGCAGCATTCAGAGCAGCAGAGAAAAGGCACTCATGTCTAAAAAGAATGAGTTAAATGAATTATGCCCTGAAATACTTAATTTTCTCTACTTGTTATGAAAGGAACTTGAGGTGACTAGTTCATCTGTGGATGCTTGAAGAAAGGTGAGATGACTAGTTGGGCCCAACTGTGTCTTTACTGTACAAATGCTGGCTTTTAATAGCCAGCACATTGCACATTGCAGCAAATTGCAGCTTCTGTTGGATCTGTGCGCTGGTACAGGGAATAGACTGGACTGGTTGGGAGATTGCCAACTGAGACTTCAATCTCAAACCCAACAACTAACTAAGACGGTCTCCTGCTGCGTGTTGTGAGTGATAAATCACAAGTAAATAAAATTGTAAATCTTGATTCCAGTCACTTTACTAATAAAAAAGAGCAAAGGATAGGTTGCATGTTATTTCAGGTAGAACATGAGCTAGTAAGAAACAGCTTTAGTACCAATGGTGGTTTAAATTCAAGGTCCCCATCTGCACTGTTTTCAACAATCTTTTTATCATCTCATTTCTTGCGCAGTGCTCTGGAGACCCCTTTTCTCACACAAATGTCCACTCGCTGCCCCCTTCTCTGGTTTACAGGACCAGGACTTCTTTTCCCATGTGTTGTTTGCTCCAGGTTCTCTAAGCTTTTTTCCTTTCAAAACAGGGCCAATCTATTGTCACAGCAACTTAGAGTGGCTTAAGCAACAGGCATGGGTAGAAAAATTGAAATAAAGCTGAATTGTCAGCATGAAATGTCCTTCCACTGCATAACTGAAAGAGTATTAGATAGGATAAACCTGTACATCACAGATGACTTAGGTCTGTGACTCCCTCACTGCATGATGATGCCCTGTGTGGTTGAGCTGCATCTGTTAAAGAGGAGTAGGCTGAATGTGAGGTCTGAAAGCTCTGTCTTAACTTTCCAGCTGCTATTTATATTACATTGCCTCATGGAGCATCCAGCTGAAAACAGGACCTTGTTATGTGAAGTACAAGGAGTCTACAAACAGTTTTGTACACTCTTTGACCAAATACTACAGTCTTTTGGTGAGTCTTGAGTAGAGTTTGACTAAAAAAAAAGCATGCAAGCTAAACATGTGGGGCAAGTGAGAGGCAAAATAGGATAGAAATTTCTGTGGGGAGCTCACCGAGAATCAAAAAGAGGTGGAGTATGCATCTATATGTGTTTTTTTGTAATTTGATCTTACGCTTTGGATAGTTTTTTTCTTGGATGACTTTAGTTGCTCGTGCTAGTCAAGCAAGTGAAAGGCACCTGCAATGTGTGAGTCAACCCCCAACAATGAATTCAAAGGTGCTAAAGCAATAATGGATCTGGTCTTATAAATTCCTTGGCACATCTTCAAGTTACAACTTTTAACAAAGGGAGAGCTAAGAATAACCAGGGCCTGTGTCTTATATGGCTTACCAGTTGGGTTGCTTGATATTTCACCAATGCTTTATACAGAGACACTTAAATTTGTGAGTCTGCATTGAAAAGGCTTCCATAAGATTGCATTTGCAACTTTCTTTTGGCTGCATCACATCAGAAACTTGCAGTTATTTTTTGATCAGTTGATTCCAGAGTTTCCAGCAGATGAGTGTTCAGGGTTTAGCTGTTATTTGTGGTACGAATCCATAAGGGCAAAATAGAAAAGTTATGAGCTGAGTGCCACAGAAAGCAAGTGCTGGAATGAGAACAGACCTGGACACAGCCTGATGCTTACCAGCGCCAGAAGTGACATCAGACTTTTCTTGTGAAACTTTCCATTTTTAACCAAGATAACATTGATACCATGGAAGTTATGGGAATAGATTATTTTCATTATTGTCCTTGTCTCCAAGATAACATCCCTGGTTTGTGCAACTGCGCAGAATAAGGTGAAGTCACATTCAAAACAGTTACTTTGCTTATCAGAAGGAAGCAGTTTTATTTCTGTAGGGCATAGCCATGGCTAATCACTTTGCTTGCATTTGTGTTTCTCAAAAAATATCCCACAGTACATGATAAGGATAGTGGCTTCATGCCACAATTTCTCACCCCAAATCCTTTTTCCAAGGACAGGGAAAAGGCTAATGACAGGAGAGCTTTAGACCCTATGCTTGGGAGGTCTCTGTGGAAGGTGTGTGTGCTGCTGCTGATTATCAAGTCATTACAACAGGAAGGCAGAAGCAAGCCTAATGCTCACATGCTCTATTCAGATAGCAAAGCTCCTAGCTTCTAACATAATCTTCCGCTGATCAAACAGGGTTTGGGCTAAGCCAGGGCTTGGCTGACTGTAACGTTCCTCTTGCCAAGGAGGTCGGGGCTAGGCCAGCCTGGCTGGGAGCTGGTGGAACAAACCACGTAGGTTGATTGATTGTATGGCAGGATAGCGAGATGCTCCCCCCGCCCACTGGGAGACCACCCTGAGCTGAGCAGCTCTCTCCTTAGGTTTCCAGGCCAGGAGCAAGGGTAATAGTCCAGGTCTTGTAGCAAAGGAAATTAGTTAAAGCAAGAGAAGTCTGCGAGGGAGCAAAGAGAGGAACGAACTTCTCAGCATCTAGTTCAGATGAGAAGGGGGTAGAGTTGCTCCTGAGTGTTCTTTTTAGCAAACCACCGGGGAACAAGGTGTGATGTGGAGTTATTTAACCTGACTTGATTTACTTGTTAGGTCTTGGTTGCACATGTTGTGGATTTCATTCATTTTTTTCAACTTTCTCCAAAATCTAAATGATTTATGGGGAGTGGCGATTCTGTCTGAGAAAGGCCAGAATTGTTATTTGCAAGTGAGTGCAATTTTCTGCTCTTCTGTGATTGTGTATCTTTGTTATCTTCCTGGTTATCAGCCTATTACAGTATCTTTTATTTTTCATTTCATTGCATATAATAGATTTCTCAACTGTTTTTCTTTTAGTTTTTTTAAAATTATTTCATTATCCATTAACATTATTTAACTGTGTCCTGCCCTCCTGTTTTCCCTCAGCTTTCCTCTTGCTGCTGCTGCAAAAATTCTTCAGTACTCTCATGTTGTCCTCATGTTCATTGTGGGATGAGACTAATTAATATAGGTTTTGCGCTTTCTTTGCAGGTCATGGTATAGTGTCATGCCAGCAGACTTGGACCATTTTGTCCTGAAATGTAAAAAAAAAATATATATATATATATAAAATACAAATTTTTAATCTGTTCTTGAAAATAGTTTTTGAGAGTTAAATTCCAGGCACTGCATCCCCTTCCCACAAGGTTTGGCTCTGGCTTTAGTACCACGCGAGAAACGGGGCAGAAGATAATCAACTGCACTCTGGGGTATTCCACTGACAGTATATGTTTTCTTAAAGTCTGAAGCCATAAATACCATGTAAATGTATTTACTGGGGTATTTCTTAAATAAACTGTTTTCCAGAGTGAAGAGGCTGAAAGAGAAAAAGCATATCAGATTGCAGGAGTAGTAGGCCATTACTATTCAGAGGTTGATTCCTGTCTTTCAGGCTTATTTTATTGGGCTTAGGAGTCTGGGAGTACAGTGAGGTTCTCCACAGCATTCCATGTTTTTTTCTGTTTCCCTCAGTCACATCTATGCAGGTAAACTGAACAGGAAGCCTTCCTGAGCACTCATTGATCTCTCCCTGATTAAACTGTTGTAGCGGCAGCTGGTGTAACTTTGGCCTATGAGAGTTAATACTCTCCCAAATATTTCCTTAGCATATCTCCAAAATTTGAACCTTGAAGGATACAGTTGCAACTATCCACCCTCTTTGGGGGGATAATAATGTTTGGAAAGACACAGATGGACCACTTCAGGCCAGCTGTTCCCACTGCCCAAGAACATCGCTAGCTGTGTGTACTTTTAGTCTAGGTGTGGGCTGGAAGTGCTACTATACCACTTCCTTTTTTTTTTTTTTAAGACTTGATATTCTTTTTAATTAAGAGAGCTGTGCTATGAGAATACATGTATTTTATTAAAAGCTGGGTGTCAAAGGGGAATTTCTGTTGTTTGGAAAAATTCTTGCCGATGTAACTTGTGCAACAATAGAGCTAAAACAAATGAGTGGAAAACATTTGCACAAATAGCAGTAATTGCAACTGGAAGGTGTAATTGTTGAAATCTCAATCTGGCATGATGAATTGGAAATACCATTCATTATAACAAACATTCTGTGTAAACAAAGTAATGCAGTTCACACAGGATAATTTTCACTGATAATTTCTTTTTATATGCAAAACCTGATGCAAAGATACCATTTTTGGTGATAAGAGCTATTGTACTGAAGAACTCAAGTATGCTTCCCTTAGAAACATAGGGTTGTCTTTAAGCTAAAGCAGGACAGTTTATGTCTAACAAGTAATATGGTTAATAAACATAGGTATTTTCTCTGCAAAGTTCCTCTTAAGACATTTCATTTTGTATTAATTCATCCATCAGTTGAAATTATTTCAGTGCTTGATTTGGATGCATTTTTGTCTACATATCCTTACTGGACTATTCATTAAATTCTTTTCAGTACACAGGGTTGGAACAAGGCAGATTTGAACTTCATATGAGTCCTTTCTTACTTACCCAGGACTTCTAGCTGCTGTGTTTAAGTCAAGGCTGCTCATGCGTGCCTTCTTTCACTATCCTCACTGCAATATTTAAGGTCAGACTCGGATAGAATTAGATCATTTTCAAGTGCTCTCTGAGCACTGGGATGTCTAGCCATTCCCAAGGAACAATATGCAGGAGTGTAATAGCTTAAAATTTAAAATTCCTTGATGTGATTATGATACAGGACTTCTGCTGGTAGATTTCATTGATCTGTTGGTATTTTAATTCTAATATGCAATTAATGTTTTCCGGATCTATTTATATTTGATATGGGGTGGGGATGAGAGAATGAGGGCTTGATTTAGCTTGTGAGGTGTTTTGCATTCTGTAAACAATCAGGGATGAAACACTGGTGGAGATGGGACTCAAGTAACAGAGACAAGAGGTACAAACGATTGTATTTCTAATTACTTGAATGATGAGTCTTGGTTAAGATTCTCAGCTTCCAAATCCTGGCCAGATTTTGGACTGGGAGGAAATTATCAAAGACAAGAGAACTCATCATTTTTCTACTGTGTCAGGGGGCATCATTGCTGGCCAGAGAATTCCCTGTGCTGGCAAGCACATCAGCTCCCTGATGTGCATGGACCTCAGATGTTCTTGTATCTTAGTCTTGCATGTCTCTGCCTAGTTTCTCAGGGGCTGAAATGCCTTAAATTTATCCTCATTCTTTGTGTCAACGCATAATGTCTTTGTATGGATGAGATTCAACTGTATGATCAAGTATTATGGTCTCTGTGATCTAATATTCTCTTAATCCTAAAAATCAATTCATAGAATCAAAATCAAGAATGCCCTCTTACACATAATCTGTCAATTTTGAAATCTGTATCTTGTGGTATGTCGTTTTTGCAAGCCTTGTGTTTTAACAGAAAAAGTTCTTTCTAAATCATATAAACTTAAAGAACATCCTAAAAATATAAGTACGCGCAGTAAGACCGTAGTGCAGAAAACTGATTGAATTTCAGTTGCTACCAGTGCAGTTGTATGTCTGTGCTTTCATGTCTATGAAAGAGGCGTGGACTTCATATCACGTAGCAGAAATTGGATCGGGGCACCATCTGATTCCTCATGTACTTGCACCAACAGATTTTTTGCCTACTCCTGCAAAATATGAAACTGGCTGTTAACAAAGATGATAGATACTGTAGAGACCTTGTTACCTCTGCTTGATGCTTTGCACTTTCCCTAAGGATAAGATGAAAGAATTTTCTGCTTGCGTGTGCTTTGAACAGAACATTAGATGTCAAGACTATGGGAGAGGAAGAAGAGAAGATGAAAGGTGAAGCATGATTAGATATTAGGCATACATGCATTACAGAGGAAGTAATTAAGGCCTTGGATAGGTTTAGAACAGAATTAAGATCTCTAGAAGTGTCCTCACAGCTTGTAATATCCTGTTTTTTGCATTATGACATTGTGCACTGCTGTTGTACAGTGAAGATTCTATCTCTTCTTGTTTTTCAAAAACACTTCTGTATATGGTTTGTGTTCATTCATGACAAAAACTAAGTCTAGCCTGAAATTTGTCATGTAGTGCGTCATTCCTGAAAATGTATTTTGGCTATTTAAGCCTAACAGTATGTGTAAAGAAGGGAAGAAAACCTTGCACATGGCTATTCTCTACTTCTGTAATTGCCTGGTCTGTAGACATAAGCAGTTCCTTTTTAAAATGCAGCCCATATATAATGTAAGATGCAGCTTTTGAGTGCAATGAAAGCAAAGGGGTGAAAACGTATATGCAAATGGCAGTATAGCTAATGATTTTGTGCACTTACTTCTGTCAGCATGCTTTCCAAGGTTTTTTGGTAGGAAGATGACAGTAGCATATATGTTGCTTTCATTGAGTGAATTATGTGGAAATGTCTCCACAACAGCTGTTCTGTCTTATCAATTGCATATGTATTTGTGTAGTACACCACAAATTCCACCTTTGGTGAGTTGTTGAATATGTATTTGCAGCACAGATTTAATGTCTCTGAAGATCAGATAACACTACAGAAAGCTTGCCAGATGATATTGGTGTGTAGTTTTTGGCAACAGCCTTCCTTACTTGAAAGAATAAAGCAAAAATGCACTGAACACAGAGAAACTATTTATAAATAAGTCTTCTTTATGCTTTTTCAAGGCCAGCACTGGAACATTAGCTGATTGAGTCCTTGGGAGATAGGTTAATATAGGGCTACAGTGGTATTTAGACAGTTTGCCAAATAAACAAAGACAAACCACAGTTATTAAAAATGCACTCTTGCAGTTTTTGCTTTGTATTTACTTCTGTCATTGTCAGTTAACCCGTGGAAGCTTTCTTGAAAGTTGACTAATTTTCAGAAGAGTGGAATACCCAAGAGGCACCCTGCTTCTTTGGTGTTACTCCTGGCAGGGGAACATTTTCATTCCCCCATTGCACTCTCAGGTACTTATATTCCCGTATTACCTTGTGTAAGTTACTGTAAGCAAACAATAAGACTAAATGAACAATCCACTAATTTTTTCATATATAATCCATTCCATAGCATGAGGGAAATAGTTTCATAATGTTTATTTTTCACTGCTCTCTCTTAATCAGTTTTTAATGATTATAGCAATAGGCTTGATCCTCTAGTAAAGCTCATGGTGCAGAACTGAGTCATAGCAGGAGAAGCGATCGTTTCACTTTAATTTTGCTTTTCTCATTTTCGCTCTGTTACCACTAATAGTGTTGCTTCAGGAGTATTGTATGTTAGCCAGACCAGTTTAACTGCTGTTTTTTTCAGATTCAATCTTCTAAGCAATTACATAAAAGTCACTAAAGTGTTTATCTGACACAATGCATATTAGTCTGGTAAAGACAAACCAGGTGTGACTTAACAGTCTTTATCACTCTTTCTTTGTAAGCATTCTCAGAACATCCCTACCACTCTGTCTAGGAATCATGTGTACTATCTTTGCTTTGGCCAGAGCATTCTGTTCATTTCCCATCCTGGGAAACATTCTCCACCTCACCCTACTTCATCCCATAAAAAAGTTTATATCCCCAAATCATCGTTGACTCTTTCAATTTGTTAACAATAGAAATACATTCTGTAATATTGAACAAAAATCCCTTACTTTACTTCAAGACTGACAATACTAAGATCTCTTTATAGTTCACAGTAAGAATGTGCCAGTATCCTAAAACATTTGATGTCAAGACATCCTGACTTCAAAAGTGGGAGCTTCTGACATTAAATTATTCTTATTATTCCATCTCCATACACTCCAAATGAATGTACAAAAGCATTACAAAGCTTGCTGATTCATTGGACTGTCACTTTTTCTATGTCCAAAATCCTACAACTGTTTCTTGTACAAACTACCAGAGCTCTTTTCTAGCCAGACGTTTCCAGACATTAATTATTTTTATTTGGAAGCTTTCATACAGGCAGCATAGAAGTGTGAACAGTCTTCTTTCCTCATGCTGTACAGGAGTGAGAGTTATTGTACTGACAGTGCAAACCCTCTGACATGTGCATAATTTTACTGCTCTGAGTCTTCCCCTTGACATCTGTAAGATGGCTTAAGATTATAAAATTCAGCATGTATGGAAGCATTTTCTGGACAGGAGTTTATAGTTCCCATAGTTATTATTTATCCGTGTTGCATACATTAGTTTATTTTATTGCTGTTTCCCAAAGATTCATAGATAAGTTACAAAATAAGATTGAGACGGAGGTCACATTATCCATTCCTCTTCTTTGAGGCAAAATAATCTAGAATCACATAATTTCTAAGGTTTGTCTAAAATGTTCTTAAAAACATCTGATTATAGTTTCATCCTCCTTGTGAAATTTAAGTACAATGTTTGATGAACTACTGTACTGGTATGCAGTGGTTAATTATAGGACACTGCTATCCTATTATCTTTCATTTTTCTTGACGTCCTCCTATTTCTTAGTGAACACTGTCATGCTCAGAGCTGTATGTGAGGGGCAGATCTCTCCAGTTTCAAGCAAAAGCAATCTTTGTTTTTTTTATTAGTGTTAACATTTCTACTTTCAGGAGTTATAATATGATCTGCCTGGTGATCTGTGCCAGTGCTTCACCTCTGTCAGTGTGACTTTTTTCCCCTCTTACATTTGTTGTTTCTTAATGCAGCTTGATTTTCTTTTTTCTTCTTTTCCTTTGGCTGGCTACCTATGAGGTGAGTCTGGCTCCATCTTCACTATTATTCCTCTTTTTAGGTGTTTGAGAACAGCTATTATGTCCCACTCATGCTCCAGTCTTTCAGGCTGAAAGACCCTTATCCCTCAGCCTGTCTTCCTACATGCTTCAGATCTGCAGCCTTCTTGGTAGTCCTTCTCTTACTCCTCTCCAGTATCAGCAACCTGAGGCCCTGCAATTCAGACAGTGCTCCAGATGCCGCATTCAAGCAGAGGGAAGGATCATTTCCCTCATGTGCTGGCTACTCTTTGGTGAATGCCATCCAGTACAGGGTTAGCCCTTGTTGCTGCAAGGATACACTGATGATTCACATTCATCTTGTCCTCCACTAGCACTTGTCTCCCAGCCAGCTCTACCAGCAAAGCTGGAAATTCTTGAGCAGTTCCTTGGAAGACTACATCCTTCTCTGTTCATTTTGCAGATGTAGTCAAACTGGAGGAAGAAGGAAGGGAATTTGCAGGTGCTTCCTTTACATCACTCCCCCCCCATTTATTTTTTTTTCGTGATTTCAGTGTTTTGCCTTGAAAGCCCGACTGGTCTTCTGCACATGCTGCAAATCCTGAACATCTTCCCAGCTTCAGAAGGAGGGAGGAGAAACAATTGTATTGTTGGGGTAAGTAGAAAGTGGGACATGCAACTCAAAAGAAACATCCCTTTCCCCTTGGGCTTAGGAGAAGGGGACTTGCTAGTGTTCAGTAGATTGTATGTAATGGGTATAGAAGATGCCTGATGTACAACTGTGGGTGCTAATCAACAACATTAAAAAAATAAATATAAGCAAAAAGCTATTAAATCCTGTCCTTTTATTGTAGGAAAATTTGATGTTGAAAACACAATAGGGAAAACAATCCCTGAAGTTCACAATGAGTCTTTCTTATTTTATCTACACATGTAAGGAATGCAGGGTGGTAGAGTCATGGTAAATAGAAAGGTGGTAGAGTGCTGAAGCTGAATCAAATTTCAGTTAATTTATGGAAATGGGAATGCAATCTTCTGACAGACAAGTTGTTGCAAATGTTTTTGAGTAATATATACAATTTTTTTTAAGCAGAACAAATGTAATTTTTTCCAGAGCAGTGTTTGCTGTGGTGTACTTGTAGTACACTTTCAAGATCAGTAGCAACAGGCAGGTAATGCATTAGTTGTGCTTGACCTTTCTGACTTACAAGATTTTGCATTCTGCCTTCTGTGCTCTTAAATAAGAACTTTCTTGCTAATTTGCCCTTGCTGAGCCCTAAGCCACCACAGAGATGTGGTGCAAATAGGCAGCATGGCATCTGAATCAGCATGGCTTGAGTAGAATAATTAAATACGTTCTTTCTGCCTTCCTAACAGCTGGAATTACACCTGGAAAGCTACTTCATGTACTTTACAGCGCCTGATGTGAAAGTGCAACTGTGAATAAAACCACAAGGAGCTTTATGCCCTTAAGTTGGTCATAGTAACTGATGTAACCAGGCTCCTCTAGTCCAGAACCCAGTCTGGATTTTAACATAGTTTTCATCTTGCCACTGCTTTTCAAAACAAATTAACATTGTTTTTTCCCCCTTTTTGTCTGTAGTCACAAATCACGTCATAATTTGTCAAATTATGGAAGAAGATTTTTTTCTGATACTGTTTTACATTTGCTTCAGTTTTTACTAGTGGATTGCCTATGTATATCTGCAGTAACGTTTCAGAAGTTTGACTGCAGTAATGATTCTGAAAGTCTGACAACATTACAGAAATGGTGATGGTTCAAACTGAAATGTGCAAACCTAGCAATCTAAAATTAGGGTTCCAAATTCACATTTAGGTATTCAGTTAAAAACTGACACATTTACCTGCCCTTGAATTCAGTAGAATTCAGAAAATGATGTGGAAAGACAGTTTACCCTTGGCTACACTCGAAGTTAAACTGAGTTCAGCACCAGCTGTAACTGCTTTATCAGCAGTGGGTAAATTTGCTGGAGTAGACAAAGCTTCTGGGTTTTTGCTCAATAGGAAGCAAATTTATGAACTCTTTTTCATGTTTGAGTGTTATAACTAAATCTATTTTTTTCTGTCTCCCAGATGTTTTTTGGAAGCCAGGAAAGATTTAGCAGTCTTAGCAAAAAAAACAATGATCATTTTGGAAACATTTCACAATCCCCTTTCTGTGTCAAGATTTTGTACTGTACAGAAATAAACTAAGCAGTGTTTTGAGGCCCCACGCATCTACCGTCCAGCTGTTGGAGATTTTATCAACTACAGTTCATGTGTTTCGATAGAGAGGGATATAGTAGGTTGCTGGCTGGGCTCTGCAAGGTGAAGGTGCTCAGTAAGTATGGGCAGGATCCCTTTGCTGCTCCCTCCCTTCTGAAAGAGGAGAAAAACAGGAGCTAATGGTGCATCTCACACCTTCACTTTGATCTCCTGTTTCCATTAGTGGCACTGTGCCCGGGAGTGCTCAGTGATGCAGTGGTGCATGTGTGGTGCCCCTGCTAGCATCTGGGGCAAAAGAAAGTAGTGTGGAGGGCTGCCCCCATATTTTGTGTTTGGGGATTGACCCTGGGGGGCAACATCTCCATATGCAACAGATGGGCTGAGCTGTGACAGCATGGACTGATGATAGATAATTTTTCTTCCTTTTGTTTGAAATTGTTTGGGAAGAATCAATTTTTTGCCTTGATTAGATTTGTGTCCAAGAAAACTTCTTTACTGCTTCCTTTCTTGCCATTTTCATTTGCTCTGTCGTGCCCTGGGGTGATAAGTGATAATTTTCTTTCCTTTGGGCTTTTGAGTCAAGGTTTTCATGTACTCCCTGTGTTTTACTTATGGCTGTGGCATTAGAGGTATACATGGATTGGGCCGAGGTCTTGTCTTGCCTTGCTTGATTTACGAGCTCTTGCTATTTAAACAGCCAGCATGCCCTTATCTAGTGCCATCTTTCTTCACAATGGTGTTCTCTGAGGTTCTGCTGTTTGCTTTTCTTTCAAGTCCTTAAATTGAATAGCATTGTGCCTCAGAAAGTATGAGTTGTTCCTTTACCCTTAACCATGTGTACCTATATGGAATTAAAACCAGACATATGTTCAAGATAAAGTGCAGTGGTTATCAATCATCCTCCTGGCTGCTATTGCTAAGACAATTAGAGACTTCTGCCTTTTAGAGGAGAACTGATTAATAGGATTGCTTATATCCGAGTATGTTGTCTTATCCAACAGTGAATATTTGAAAGCAAATAGAAACATAAAAATAAAGAAGTCTTGGAAAACTACTGTTAAAGCTTATGCCTTGTGGAGACTTGATTGATGTTAATAATTAAAATAATTTGTCAATTTTGATAATGAGAATCTTTAATCCTAAATCCTGTACTTCTTTGAAATATCAGTCAGCAGGATCCTTTCTGTATACTGTACTTTGGGAATACAGCCCTCACAGGTAATAAATTTGTATTAGAAAATGCAGTTTTGAAAAAAACCCAACAATCCCTAACACACAGATTTACAAGTTTCCCATGGAAAAGAAATTATATATACTATCTGAGAAGGTTTTTGACGTGTTTGTGTTGAAGACATACTGATTCCCATAATGTAACTGGAGATAAATTATGGAGCTGTACAAAAATTTCTGCTCTTGGCATTCCTATTGCCACTGCCATGACAAGAGAAGTTATGGGACTGATCCCCAGGGAGACCAAGCAGACACAGGTTTCTTTAGCTGACAGCACGTGGTCCATGCTGGATCCCATCCACAGTAGGGCATGTGACATAAAACATTCTAGTGCTGAAAGGAGGTATTCAGCCAAAGGAAAAGCAGTGCAATCCCTTGCTCTGTCTGCTGTGTTGATGTTCTTCAGATGCAATATGTGGGCAATTAAGGATATAAATAAATGCTTCTAATGTGGAGAATCTTTTCCTGGTTTTTTCATTTTATTCAGAAAGGAAAGTTGCACTTGCAAGCCATTTACATATCATGATACTGCCAGCTGCTACAGCAATTCCCAGGGTTGGCATCTCATGCTGGCAGCTTAATTTTCAGTCCCGTTGCTTCAGGTCATGGAGAGAGGTGCTGCCATCTCCCCTCCCTTGGAAAAATCAGGGGACAGCTTTCCTTTAGCACCTTTAGCTTTGGCTGTGCTCTCAGGAGTGATGCAGGTGTCTGATTTCCAACAAACTGTAATCTGTGCTGATTTCCAGGGATCTCTCAGGTGTATTGTATAAGGAAGTTGCGTTATTGCAGGCTTGACTCCAAAATCCCCATGGAAAGACAGGGAAGAGAGCAAGCACTCAGAAACTAGAGGATGAGGCTGTGTTGATATTTGGGTGGTTCCTGGTTGGTTCTGGTGGGCCTCCATCTGGGGTTCTGGCTCTATCCCAGTGTGCCTTCTCTGCCTCTGTCAACATCTTGCTCACCACAGGCTCAGTTTTCATAAAGTCAGGAGCTTGGCAAGCAGCCATGAGGTTTTGTGGCTGTACCTGGTACCTTTGGTGTGTGCAATACCCTTCGTGTGACATGGCAACTGGAAGTGAAGGGGAAATACTGACCCACGGAAAAAAGTGAAAAGGAAACTCATAGGCTCGATGAAGGCAAGAACCAAGAATTCTCTATGGGGTTTGTTATCACCCCATTATTTAGGACTATAAAATACTCATTTGGATAGAGGAAGTAATCTTTCTGTGTCACTGACTTTACTATTTATAAAACTTTTTTGATGTGAATTGAATTGAATATTATTTGGAACCAAAAATGAAAATGTTTGATTTAGAAGAGTTTGAAGCTATATGTAACAGATGTTTAAAGCCTGTTTTGTTCATAATTGTTTTTATAAAATCAATTTGATGAACCAGCATAAATTAATTAGTAATTTGGATAAACTAAAATCTGCTTTATTATTGAGTGAAATATAAAATATAACAGAAAAATTTGCTTTGGCCTATGAAACCATGAGCTATTCTGTCTTCAGTTTTTGTAATTCTATTTATACAGGTATGAAACAAGTAATAAGTAAATAATGATATAATCAAAATTTATTACTCATAGAAACATTAAAACCACTAAAACACTGAAATTCTGGAAATGCTACAGAACCACACTCTACAAAAGTTTCTGATGTCTCCAGACCATTGAAGTTTTACTTTTGAATCAGAACTTCCTGTCACTTTTCAGTATGCAAAAAATTTAACATTTACTCTATCATCTCTGCATATGTCTTAGTTGTTCGTCAGGCAGAAAGTTGTCTCTCTGAAGTACTGTCCCCTTCATGTCATAGAGCAACATTTCCATAGGGTCTGCCAACGATGAGATTATGCTGTAATTTCCCCAAACAGCTGTGTCTGCTTCATTATGAATAGAAGCTGTCGGGGACCGTATCCAAATCTTAGTTCTCACCCATCCAAATCACATTAACAAAATTATCACATGCATGGGTGAGCACTTTTCCACCAGTTTTAATTAATTCCAATTGTGTGTTACCCTCTCCAAGAGGTTTATTGGCTTTTTTTTTTTTTTTTTAGACATCCTAGTATCAGCTTTCAACTTCTGTCACCATTTGCAGTAGTTTTTCAAAATGATTTGGGCTTCTCAAGAAGATATTGTCATTTCCTTTCCATCCAGCACTGTATTGTTTTGTCTGTGGGACTAAGCTCTTGGCAGCATGCAGCCCTGGCATGAGATGTGGTGGTATCTTGTCTCCCAGAGAGGGCCTCAGCAAGGTTTTGGCTGATTTGGCAGTTTTCCCCAGTGGCATTTCTTGGGATGACTATGCATGTCAATAAGCGTCTGTTTCTGCCAGTTTTCTGTAGTTACTGTAAAATCTGCATCTGTTCCCCACCTCATACAAATATATATCTCTCGTACTTTCATCTATCTCCCTGCATCTCTACATTGGTCAGAAAATGGGATTGTCTCCTGTGGGCCAAGATCTTTCTTTGGGTCTGTTTCTGCAGGAGTGTTTGACTGTGGGTGCTGTAATGCTGTCAAAGGCACTCATCCTATTTGGATCTGTGCTCCTTATCCAAAAGGCATTAGAGGCGGAGTTTGTGCTCAGCCCATGTCCAGGATGCTTCAGGGTTTTGAAAACTTGGAGTTCCTGACCAGGATAGCCTCTGATGGAAATGAATGGGGGTTTCTCACTTTGTGCTTTAAACCTAGTTGTGATCAAGCAGTTGTAGCTACCTTCTGGGAAGATAAACACCCCATCACACCTCCTAATTCCTCTCTGAGTCATAACAAAGTGGGTCGGTGTTCAGGTTCCCACATGCATCATAGACTACTAGAATGGTTTGGATTAAAAGGAGCCTTAAAGATCACCTAGTTCCAACCTCCCTTCCATAAACAGGAACATCTTCCACTAAACCATGTTGCTCAAAGCGCCATTCAACCTGGCTTTGAACATTTCCAGAGATGAAGCATCTACAGCTTCTCTGGACGTCTTGTTCCAGTGTCTCACCACCCTCACAGTAAAGAATTTCTTCCTAATATCTAACCTAAGCCTCTCTTCTTTTAATTTAAAACTATTCCCCCTTGTCCTATCTCTATCTGCCCATGCAAAAAATCATTCTCCCTCTTTTTCATTAGCTCCCTTTAAGTACTGAAACCTCTTCTCCAGGCTGAACAACATGCTTGTGTGGTCTTCTTTCTTGCAGAGCACAACCCACTGCCCCATTGGGTTGACAGCATTTACCTTGCAGGAGCTGATGGGGGATGCTGGCCCATGGCTGACCTTTTGCAGGCTACTGGCTTTGCCTCAGCCATTACAAACCCACTGAATTTTTTTTTTTTTTAGGGTAAAAGCAAGAGGCATCAGTTCAGTGGCAGATGGTTAACGAGGTGTTCAGGTGCTTCTCATACACATTGTACTGAAAGCAATCAGCCTAAGTTGCACACAGTATTACCAGAATACCTAGATGGTTTTAGTGTATCTTGCTGTAAATATTTTGGTTTCAGACTCTCAGTACCAGGATGGATGAGCAGCTATAAAAACCTGAATTAGGAAATGTTTTTACAGGAGAAAAACTTCTGAATGTGTTTCAGGTTTTATTTCTTTATTTTCAGTTTTATTTATCCATCTGTTTTGCTAATTCTTTTCCATATCTCATAATTATTGCTTTTCTGGGTTTATGGCAAATTGAAAACAAAATAAACAATGAATAGCATGGAATGCTTCACCATTTTTGTTTTATTCAATACCTGCTGAGCATAGCAATATTTCTACACCACTTGTTTAACCAAAAAATCACCACTGTTAGTATTTAGAACCAGGCTGCTGCTTTCTTTTTCCAGCCAGCTACATTTTACAAACTTGAGCTCTGCTGATACAGTCCCTGCTGGGTGTCATGGGGCAAAAATCATCCAGCTCAGCTTCTTCTTCCAGGTATAGGCTGGGAGAGTAGGCTAGGACCTGCTCACCAAATGCAGCTTAGAGTGTAGTGGAGGAACTGTAATATCAGATGGGAAGAAATTCTTGAAGACTTCTTTCCTGGGTCATCATTTAATGGGCTCAGGTTTAAAACATAGACTCTTAAGAGGTAGACGTCTTAGAAAGACACTGATGCAGCTGAAGTTAAAACCAAAGTATTTAATTCTGTTTCTGGCTCCTTGAACTTTTCTTCTTCCTGTGGGATTCATAGCTAACCACAGTCTGATGGATATGATTTCATTCTACTATCTAGCATGTTCACATCACTTTGTAAAAGTTGGTTTTGTTTGTTTTTGGTTTTTTTCCACAAATATAGTTATTGTGTCCTGGCAAGATGCTGTGACATGGAGAGTTATGACTTCATTTTCTACTTCCAGTGATTCAGAGGGGATATTTTTACACTATACAGTATCAAGAAATTTTTATCCATATAATTGTTAACATATACCAAGTCCAGTCTTTAAGACTTGCAGACATGTTTCTTGTCCAGAGTCTGCTGAGTGATGTAGTATTGTCATTGTTGGGATCAAGTCTTCTCTTACCTCCTTCTCTTGTGCTGAGAAGGGCATCTTAAAAGTTAAGAAGTTCACATCCTTCTCATCTCAGAGCATTCCTGCACAGTAGGGCAAGACTTCAGATGTGTGTATGTCAGCCAACATCAGTCAAGAGAGGTGAGTAATAAAAAGTAGAGGAAGAGCTAATAGAACCTAGACACAGCTGAGTCTTTCCATCTCACTGACTCCAAACTCCGAAGAGCATAGTGAAACTGAGCCTGAACAGTGCCATTTAAAATTAACTATCCTGCAGAAAACCCAAGCCAAAGCTTCTCAGATAGCAGCTATTTACAGAAGAGTGATCATATCTAAGGTCTCAAATGTAACACCAAACCATACATCTTACTTTTAGATATGCCTGTCACAGTATTAAGTCTTTAACACATTGAACTAAACCCCAAAGTTTGTATTCCTTAACAAGGGAAGTGGATTAATAAGGTATTAATTAACATAGATGGTTGATTATATTTTTATATTCATTTAGCAAGAGATCTGTGCTGTCATTATGTTCTATAGCAAAATTGAGTCTTGTATTATTTGCAATCATAGAATCATCATTCTGTGTAGCCATTGTAATGGCAGCTGTAAAACAGATTGCCAGGTTAAGTAGGCAATATTCTGCAAAGAAAGAAAATATTTTTTGGTAATTGTATGGAAGCTAACTAGAAGAATGTAAAGGGTTCTTCAAGTCTGTAACATCCTTAATCTGAAACTGGATGTCACAAGAAGAGATGAAATTGGAAGTTTGAGTGCACAGAGTCCATCCTGAAAGCTGTTGGCTTGAACCGACTTTCCAGAGTGTCTGTCCTATCTCACTGGCTCTGGAGGAAGAACAGTAGCAGTATTAACTGCCTGAGATTAATCTTTGCCTAGACAGTATTTTATTGTCCCTTCTCTTAAATTCCATGTCTCTGGCCAGTATTGACAGCTTTTAAGATATTAGACTCAACTGGCAGAGTAATGAGGTTGTGCAGCGCTCTGTATTTGAGAGGGGACAGATCATTCCTGATCATAATTTTGAAAAATTTGTACCAGCAACATTAAGCCAAATCACTGAGACTGTTCTCTGAAGCATACCAACATGGCCTGTCTTACACACTGTGTGTGAAGATGTTTTCAATGAATACAGGTGCTTCCACGATTTTTTCCTTCAAAACTGTCTTCTTTTGCGTTGCTACTAATCATATTGGGGACAGTGTAAACAAGAGAAACCAGCAGCCTCTTAGCACTGGTTCATAATCTTAAATACCTTGAACACCTGTAAGAGATTTAGGGAAGAAAATAAGTGGAAAATTAATGTGTTGCTCTAGTTGTGCATTTGAAATGTATCAGCCTGATATGGTACTCAGGGTTTGACATACAGCATCATCATCATTTACCAGTTTATGTGTATAAACTGCCATAGCCCTCAGTGCTTCAGTGTGTCTGGAAGCACTAGGCAGGCAAAGAGCCAGTAGTGGGATGGAAAAGCTGTGAGCAAAGGAATGAAGTTGAGCCTGGGACAAAAAGGGAGGGAGGTGAGGGAAGGTATTTTAACTATTTGTCTTTATTACTCACCATCCAGTTCTGTTTTAGCTGGCAATAAAATACAGTAATTTTCCCCAAGTGAAATCTCTTTTACCAGTGATGGTACTCAGTAAGTGATCTTCCTGTCTTTATCTCTACTCATAAGCCTTTTCATCTTGTTTAGAAGGGAGAATGAGAGAGTGGGTGGGCATCTGAACAGCCAGTCATGGTCAGCTCACTGCGATCTGTTTAAGTTATTGGTCATCAGGTGACACTTTTGGGGAAAGAGTATAGTGTGGTGAAAGAGCATAATGTAGTGCAAGAAAAATGAGGATGAGTTTCCTCCATCTTTTTTTCAGTTCCCAAAAACTTTCCTCACTGCACTTTCTATTTGATTCATAAAGTCATAGAATGGATTTGGGTTAGAAGGGGCCTTAAAGGTTATCTAGTTCCAATGCCCTACTGTGGGCAGGGGCCCCTTCCACTAGAACATCTTGCTCAAAGCCCCATCCAACCTGGCTTTGAACATTTCCAGAGATGGAGCATCCACAGCTTCTCTGGGCAGCCTGTTCCAGTGTCTCACCACCCTCATAGTAAAGGATTTCTTACTTATATCTAGTCTAAACCTACCTGCTTTCAGTTAAAAAATGTTACTCCTTGTCCTATCACTTTAGGCCATGGTAAAACTTCTACATCCATCTTTCTTGTAAGCCCTCTATAAGTACTTTGAGGCCACAAGAGGGCCTCCCTAGAGCTGCCTTCTCCAGTTTGAACAACCCCCAATTGTCTCAGCCTCTCTCTATAGGAAATGTGCACCAGCCCTGTGGTCATTTTCGTGGCATTCACTTTTGGTACCAGAAAACGTTGCCATTTGCCAGCTGACAGAGAAAGTTGAACTGAATGTCTCACCCTGTCTCTGGAGCCTGTTCACGCCCCTTCCTAGATAACCAAAGAGATAACAACAGATATTCTTTGACCAGTGAAGATTATTTATAGTTCATGTTCAGGTTGAGTATGTAAATTCGGGTGGTGTCATTTTTTATGGAAAAAAGTAACAATGAGGAATAAACCAAAGTCTTCATCATGCATATATTTAATTTAATAAGTATCAATTCTTTTTTCTCTTGAAATAAGACTGAATGTAAAAGTAGTTTAAAAGCCTTGCTTTACAATACTTTTCAAAAGAGACCTACAATAACACAATTGTCTGGTGTTGAAGTGAAATTCTTAATACTATTTTCTGTCTTATAAATTTATTTATTTATTGATTGTTTGAAGAGCTGAAACTATGCCAGGAGCCTGGATCCAGCTCAGAGTCAGATATGAGCAGAGCCGATCTGGATGCCAAGGCTGGAAGGACCTGCTTATAACAGGTGTTGGAAGCAGGATCTCAGACTTGCACCCAGATGCCACAGACAGTGAATTCAATCATGACTTCCAATTAGTGCCCCCATGAGCCCCTGATTAGAAACCCAGCTCAGCTGTGAGTATCACAGGTGCTTTGAATTCCACTTTCAGGGAACTGTGGGGCATGTTCCAATTTATAGTGTCCATATGTCTTTGTGATAAAGCATATGAACATGCAGGGTCCAAGAAATATCTCAGAGAGTGAACTTAGGCATGGGATAGAGAGAAATCTCACCTTCATCTTGTTTGAGTTGATAGAGGACAAAATCTGGGCTCCCAAAGCCACACAATAGGAAGGAGCCAAAAGGAGGTGCACTGAATTGGGACTGGTGTATAATCCTCTATATTTGAAAACACACAAATTCATCTGTCCCAGAAAAAAATGCATTTTCTCTTTGAAGGCCTCCTGCCATAGTTTTTGCTTTCTTGGAATCTGTAGATCTGGCTAAGAAATGTCAATGGAGATGGGCTGTCAGCACAAGTATGGCAGTAATTTCTACAAGACAAAGAAAGAAACCCATAAGCCTCTCCTAATGGACCTGGAATTTTATTATTTATGGCTAATATATGCAGTGGGGCTTTAAATGCTTCAGTAATGACTCTTGATGTAACAATGTTGTTGAAACAATAGGAAAATATTTAGACCCTCAAGGTTGGATCCTACCCTCACCTGGTTATTTATGCCTATTTCCAGTTATAAATCTATGTGCCTTAAAAACAGTAGCAACCACTCGTCTACACAGGACAGTCTCTTTAACGTGTAACTTCTCAAGTCAGAGATCTGTGCTACACTAAGAATCTTTGCTGGGAGCAAAGATGTAATTGAAACAGTGTCTAAAGTGTTTGAAAACACTCTATCCTGGGGATGTACCTAGGAGTGCTGTTGATTTTAACTTTGATTTAGTTGGCATGATTCCTGACATTGGTGTAATGTTGTCTGTTTGTTTTTTGGTTTTATTTGTGGTTTGTTTTTTTTCTCATAGGTTGGCTGCATTAACTGGCTGTCATTCAGAAGGAACTTGGCAGATCCATTTTGCTTTCATTGAACCTCTTTACTGCATATCATAAAGATTTCGTAGGTCCAGAAGCTGCACAAGTGAGCAGCACAAAAATGTGACTCTGACAAGACACTTCAAGCTTTCTAATGATGAATTTTCTACTGATCAATTTCTAGTTTAAATATACAACTGAAGCATGCGTAATAGTTAACCTGATAGGGAAAAAGAACTTTAATTAGGACTGCCAAGAAAAGCAGTCACCTAAAGCTTCAAAATGAGTGCTCCATTAATTCCAAACAAGTCATGTTATGCCCAGCTTCAGGACAACCGCATTGAAATAAGAAATAATAATGAAAGCATAGTGAGCGTGGGGGATACCAATGCCAACCAAATTGTAACGAAAGTTAGAATCGCTGATAGAGATGTTAAGAAACATGATTTGACAGATGAGAGTGGGAATATATACTCTGGAGGAACAGAGAAAGTTACTCATCTGCATACAGAGCCGAATAAACTTCTGACCTTCAAAGAATCTCGGACCTGTCACACCAGTGTACAGGAAAGTAAGCTGCCCTCCACCACAGGCAGGGAAATGGGGAAAGATTGTAGGACCAGCGAAGCTAAGGATCTATCAAGGCATATCAGGATTAGCCGAGGACAAAGTCTGTCTAATTTAAAAAGTAGCACAACTGATGCCAACCTGGAAGTTATTTCAAAAGGTAATGTTGACTTCCCCCAGAACTTTTCTAAGGGAAAAATGCCTAGGACTGTGGAGGTGGAGAAAATAAAAAGGCTTTCTTTGGGAAGACCAAGTAAATTCTCTCCTCAGCCTGAAACATTTGCAAAAGATTGCGCTGGGCGCGTGTCATGTAAACGTCTGCTTTCTGCATCATTGGACTCCATCGACACTTCTCACCATTTGATAGGAAATACAGAGAAATCACAGAAAACATCCACGGATCATTTTCTTGGGATGATGTTTCATCCACTTGACAATACCTCAGAGGAAAACACTGTATTTTACTCCAAACCATCTACCTCAGGGAACAGGAAAATAAGTAAACCAGAAAATGTACCAAATGTTAACATTGAAAGCACACTGCATACATCTCATTCTCAACATTCAGCTGTTAAATTCAATGAGATTGTTAGTAAATCAGAAGCACAATTAGGTCAGGGTGATAAAAGCAAAAAACTGGAGCTTAAGACTGCACCATCTCTACAATATAAAAATACATGTCCACAAAAGATAGAGAGAATTATGCTGGTAGAGTTTCTGGGATGTCAAAGGGGTGAAAATACAGCAGTGCAGGAACAGAAAAACTCTGAATCTGGCACATCAAAATTTCAAGCCTCCCATTTTCAAGACACCTGTAACAAAGTAGAGGACCCATTACCAAGCCAGGTGGTAACTTTTCCTGATGACAAATTGCAAAGTGATAATGTTATCATCAGTGGGAAAGCGAGAGGAAGCAATGACAGTGACAACAGGGAAACTAGCCAGGTTGGTGAGGAATATTTTACTGATGAAGAAGTGGAAACAATATTCCCTCTCACCTGCAGTAGTAAATCTAGTGTCAAAGTGACACATAGAAAAAATGAGAATTTGCATGAAGATGACGCTGGTTGTGCTGAAACAGTTGATGAACAGATATCTCCTATACATAATATTAATCCACCTGACAGCAAACCATTGAAAGTTAATGAGAATAAACTGATGCTAGTCAAAGAAAGCACTGAAGATGCTGTTGTTCCTGCCTCTGATCTCTCTAATCATCACAGAGCATGCAGTGCAGAGACAGTGTCAAACCAACACTCTGACAGCCACAAAAGTGATGCAGAAACCTCAAGTGTTTCAAGTGAAAAAACAGCTAATGCACAAAAACATCCTCCAGAGGAAGCACCAGAGAGTTGTAATGTTTCAACAAATGCTGATGTCTTTTTATGTGTCCCAAGTCCTGTGCGCCCAGTGGCAACACTGGATGTTAATGATCAGTCCACTCTATCAAACAGTAATTTGAAGGACATTTATGCCCTTCATGATGACAAACAGTCAGTCCTACCTCCCATTGACAGCACACAGTTGTTAAATATATCCCCTAAAGTGCCTATCAAGACTGCTTGCAGCAGTGCCATCCCAAAACCTATCCTGGTCCACCCCAAGGGCTCCCCAACAGATAAGGCAGGTGCGGACAGTGACTGCAGTGAAAAACTGGAAGAAAACACTGAAATGAAACCTGCTATACCCCGGCCCAAACCCGTGAGACCTAAAATCATCACATACATTAGGAGAAACCCTCGTTCAATAGAGCAACTCGATCCTTTATTTGCGCCAGCAGGGTTGCCTTTCGGTAACCCTGCATGCAGCATGCCCGTCTCTTCGGAACAGAAGGTGTCTAATGGAGGGGAGGGAAAGCCCGCCAGCATCCTGTATGACAAATTTAAACCTGACCTCCAGAAGCCAAGACTCTTTAGTTCTGGACTAGTAGTGTCAGGAATTAGGGCCCCAGGTCATCATTTCGGTCCGATGAGCGAGAAGTTTTTGCAGGAGGTAAGTTTCTGCGTCTTTGACAGCTGCTTTTGTTTGTTTGCTGGTGATCATTGTCTTCCTGGTTGCTGCCCGAAGTTAGTTCTCAAACCTCAAATGAGAAATATATCCTAAATCAAGTCAAAGTGTCATCATTAGAAATAGACTTAACTGTTTCTGGCATGGACCCTGTTGCAATGTCTTAGCTGTGACTAGAAGTTGTCACTGTGTTCCTCCAGCAAATTGGTCTCTTGCTCGTATTGTAAATGGAGGTGTTTAGAAAGGAAAAGGCATGCTGAATTGAATTAATGGAATTTATTGAGTTTTTAAATTTTTTTTTTCTCCCCCTAAGGAATAGTCTTGGGAAATGATTGTAATTTGCAGATTTGGTGACGGTGTTGAGAACCAAAATCTGACAAATTCCCTAATTAAGACACTGTGTGTGAGCGTAGATTGACCCTTACGGCATGTTAACAGACAGCCTACTGAAGTGTTCAAGGATTATGGTTATTTCTCATCCCAAACACAGATAAAGACAGTGCCCACTGCCCTTTTCCCTCTAATTTCAGTTTCCAGCTCTTTCCCTTATGTTTTGTGTCTAGAGGAGGAATTACTAAAGTCACTGGGATCTTGTCTATGCCAGCCATTATTAGTATCTCTTCACAACAGCCTTGTAAAGTGAGGGGAAATTACTAAATGATTTCTGTTTAATGCATATCAATGTAAAATAAAGCCAAAATAACCCAAATTGTGCAGCTGTTTGTCTGTTTATAGAGTGACATAACCCTTTGAAAAGCACAGGTGTCTAAGACAGTTGGGATTCAGATAATCAGGCAGGATCAGCAGACACATCTGTGAGCAAACCACAGATTTCTGTGTACTGCTGGGGACTGATTTTAGCTGGAAACAGATCCAGGTTTTGACAAGTCTACAACATGGTTTTCTCTAGTCCAGGATTAGAAGTTGGACAAATGGGCTGGAGAAGATTCAAAGCATCTTCCCCAATTCCTCCAAGAAATTTGACTTTGGGTGAGTATTTCAAAGAGGGAAATTCTGAACCCAAGCAACTTGATTCTTCAGAGAAGCTGGATTTACAGGAGGAAAGGCTGGGAAGGGGAACTCAAACTATAGTTTGCTTTACAAGTTCGCATTAGCCCAGTGGTGGAGAGCTCATAACAGAAGGTGGAATTTGCTCACTTGGGCTGCCACCCTAAAAGCAGTAACTTTGCCATTCTGGAAATTAGAGGAATGCTAAGAGGACTGATTTGGCTCAGTATGGATCAAGATAAAAGAAAATTATTGATCTACGAAAGTAAACAGATGCTTAGAAGAGTAGCTATGGACACTAGGGGCTCATAGCAGATAAGTGATGTGTAGTCTGAAAGAAACCAATTAGAATGGATTGAGATAAATCAAAATCACTGTGGTGAAGGAAAAGGGTTGAAGACTCAGAGGTTTTGGAGACAAGAAGACTCTGTGGCAGGACACCTACTGTCTTGGTGAGAGAAAAAAATTCCTGTATGACAGTTTTGCACATCCGTTTTGGGCTTTGGAGAGCTTTGATTAGCATTTTGTAGCTCTTTACACAGCTATGATAGTGTTCATAGCTGCTATCAGTTGGACCTGTAATCTTTAAGCATCCTTCACCTAGCTAAATGGTAGGAACAATTATATATCCCTCAGAGTGCCAGGAGCTAGAAGAAATTGGAAGGTGTTGTCTTGGACAGGAGAGTCTAAGAAAAGGCCTGGAGAACTCTGTGAGGAAGACTTCAGGGCTGTCTTTGTGAAGTGGGGAGCCTGCAGGGCTTCTTGAGCTGCTAGTGCCAAAGTCCAGTTAGGGCAGTTCAGACAAAAATCCCAGCTCAGGCATGAAGGTAGTCCAGCTGTGTTGAGCGACTGGGTCCATAGTGGAATTTACGTAAGATAAAATAGGCAGCCTTTCCTTTGGCATTGGCAGCTCCCTCAGTGCTTTTTTAGGAACCTTGGCATGGTGTGTAGATAGAACTTTCTTGCTTATCTTCATTAAAAAAAAAAGTAGAAAACTTTTCAAGGTGAAATGCAAGATGCCTAGGAATAGCAGTCGTTGGTTGAGGGCAGGTCACTGCTCTCCACAGCCTTCATCACAGTGTGGGCTCTCCATCTTATTGTGGACCTCAGTCTTTTCTAGTCATCACCAATGGGTATTTGTAGCCACTTTGTATTCCCAGTTGCCACCATGGGAAGTAACAGAGCAAATCGTGGGACCCAAAGACTGCAGCCATTCTAGCGAACGGAACAGTACAGTGACGTGGCCTCCAAGGCTCACGCAGGGTTGTCTGTGCTGCTGGATGGGGAGCACGCTCCCCAGCTATGGATGCAGCTCTGCCAGCGTGTGCTTACCCAGAGGCTGCTCTCAAAGACCAGAACAGATCACCCTGGTCAGCAGAGTGAGAGTTTACCTGTGTAGATTCAGTGTGTGCCCTGTCAGAGAGTGGTTACGGCCTCACTTTATTCACTATTTTATGGCTGTGGCCAAGACCCCTCGTTCTAGTGGGAGTCTGTAAGGAGGTCTGCTGATCACCAGCTCTCCAGCCCACCTCACCAAGGCTGCACCTGCCCCATTCTACTGCCTCTTTGAGTCTGTTTCCCAGAACAGACATCTTCCTGCTCCAGAGAGCATAGACTAAAGTCTGTTGAAATTAAACGCCTGCCAAGGAAAAAGGAGTAGAGGAGTTGTTTTATATAGTCCGACCAACAATTTCTGCTCTTAATCTCATTATCTGAACTGCCTGAACCAATGTTGCCATCTCTTTTCCCGAAGAATTGCCTGAAGCAGGCACTTGACAAGCAAATTCTTGCCCTGTAGAAATTCCCGTATACTTTTAAGTATTTGTTACAGACTTTCTAACTCTTTCTAACAAATTCATTAAATTGAATGTGTGGGGAACGAGGCAACAGCCACATATAAGAAAACTCTGGACTGAGGCTCTTCTTAGGGGACAGGCTGCAACAGATCTCTTCTTTAAAAGTCCTTCATACAAAAATCTAGTACAGGATGCGAGCAGTTCTCATATTAATCTGTATTTTTCTGAAGAGCTTTAAAATGCCAATAATTGTATACAATTCCATTGAAATCAGTTGAATTTTACACTTTATGTATCTACAGTTAAATAGAAAAGAAAAAGTAATGTGTCTACATAACAAGTTTATAAACTCCAAAACTAGATTCTTCAAAAAAAGCATCTAATTCTTGAGATATATTTGGGTAAATTCATTGGACTTGGCTATCTTAAGGGTCTTTTCCAACCTAAATGATTCTATTTTAAATCCTTTTCACTTCTCTCAGCTTGAGAAGATATTTTATGCTTGTGATTGATTGTTTTTGTGTGCATGTTTGTGCCCTTCTGTGTTACTCCTAACATACTGTCAATAAAGAAAAAAAGGGAGTAGCAGAAGATTTGAAAATACTGACCCAGTTTATAAAAAAATGCATGGTTTCTATATTTAAAGATTTTTCTCTTTTCCTTACACTGAAATACTTGGTATTGGTGTTTTCACTACCAGTTAAATATGAAATTATAGTGTGCATAGTGTAATCTGATGGAAATAAATTTATCAAGAAGAGAGAAGATCATTTAGGCTTATCCAGGAAAACAAAGTAAGAAGCCAAACATCTGCAGTCCAAGCCTAAATAATCATATATACAGTAAAAAACTGCACCCTAAGTTGTAGAAATAGGTCATAGGAGTATAATAAGAAAGGAAACAGGAAGATCTAATGTCAGGAAATAGGACTGCAAATGAAGGAAAAAAATACAGAGCAAAAATATAAAGCACAGTATTTGTTGCATCTGCCCTCCCTTTTTCCTGTGCAGAGGCCTCAAAAATTCTATATTTAAAAGTTTAAAGCCAGTCTTGTCTCTTAGCATATTAAAGATTTGCTAAATTAGGATTAAAGCTCTTGAAGGAGCTAGGATCAAAGCTGTTATAGCCAATGTTGAAGTGCATATTCTAATGCTTATAATTGCTAAATAGAAATTGATTTGGCATATTATATGCATCATAACTTACAGCAGAGTTAATTAATTGGCAGTTACATTTCTTCTAGGTAGCCTATGGCACTTTTTGATTAATTTTTTAACCAATTTAGTTCAGATTTCCTATTTCCTATGCTTTTTAAAATTTTTTTAATCCCCGTGGCCTAAATGGGATAACTGAAAAAATATTCAAGGGTCCTTTCTACATTATGATGATACTGCATTTTATGAGAAAATGGTAGGTAAAAAAGTTGGACTGTGCTCAGAAGGGCAAATGGCCCTTTGCAAATGTGAGAGATGAAAACTACTGATATTACTCTGCACTGTTGTCCTGAGTCGTGAAGCAGCACAGCAAGGTGGGAGTCAGAGCCCACTTTGAATGCAGAAAGATGCAAGGGCTGAATTGAAGAACCAGGTCATTCCTCGACTGCAAGTTCACTGCTATGACACAATTTGCTGCGAATACTTCCAGTTTGGAACTTATTGTACTGTCCTCACAGTAAACACTCATTAAAGTAGTGAGAGATTTGTCACTGATTTTAACAAAGCAGCATCTATTTGTGATAAACAGTAAATGTTTCACATCTGCAAATTTGTTTTTTTTTCTCCAATTCATATGGGCAGTTGGGTTTTATAGCTCTGATTTGGAATAATCAACAGCACTCTGAAAATGTAAGGTCCAGAAGTGAGCTCACCTCCACAATCAGGTCTCTTTTAAGGAACTACAAGGCACAGATTACAATGAACATTTAGCAGTAAGAACATATAGAGTGTTCTTTTTTCCTCAGAGAAATGATTTGGCAATACAATTTCTCCAATAAAACTAGCTTTTTTGTTTGTTTGTTTTATCTAGCTTTGTTTTTAACTATCTAAGTTAAAGCCAGCTTCTCTTAGAATTGTGTCCTGATAAGAATATTTTTAATAACTTCTAATAAAATTTCCACTTACACACTCAGTGTGTCTACATCTGTAAGTAATATAACCTTTTGTGACTTATCAGTAACTTCATTTTTAATAATTGAAGATCATCCATTTGTCTTTCTTTTGAGGAAGAAATCATTTTTTATTTGGGTTGAGTTGTATGTTGAGTGTGTAATGTATGTGTTTTTGGAGAGCCATTAATATAGTGAGGCCATCACTTTTTGAAAGTTCAGAGTGCTCTGACGCCCAGATTCACAAGGAGGGAAATTTAGCCTTTAAAAACAATTTAGAGCTCCATATTGTCTGGGTTTATTGATATATTGTATAACATCTGTTAATGATTTTTCTGTAGGTTGGGGAAAGGCCTGCAAAAGATGAATTTTGCCCTCCACCATATACTCACTATGAGGTCTCACCAAGTTTTTATCGGTCGGCCATGATACTCAAGCCACAGTTAGGACTGGGTGCAGTGTCCAGGTTGCCATCTGCAAAGAGCAGGATTCTCATTGCAAGTCAAAGATCCTCAGGTAGCTGTCTCCATCAGCAAGGAGAAATAGCAAATGCTCCCAGCATCTATCATCCTGATGCTTCAGGTAAAGTATGAACTTTCTTTCCTTTCCTTTTACTATGATCACCAGTAAGATCTCTTTTTCAGACAGAAATATCACAAAATATGCAGCTTCTTTGCCTGATACCACAAAGCTCCAACAGCAAGGCTGTCTAGGGAGTCTAGGACTTGTGCAAAGGTTGTTTAGCAGGTCATTGCTATAGAGGGAGAATATTTCACAGTAATAATTCTCACTGTGCTCCTTTTTACCTTTCTGCACCTTTTAAATGCCTGAAAAATCATTGCTTTTGTCCTGCAGAAAATAATGGGATGTTTTCTTCCATCACAAGCACCCTGTCAATCAATCTGAATTTGACATTTCTCACCATGTTGTGCTCTGAAGATCTGGGCGGTGTTCAAATGTGCCAGCAGAGATCTTGATTCTCTGAAGCCTTGGTATACACCTCTTTGGAGACAAGATTTCTAATACCCTTTTCTTTCCAGTTACTGCCCAACTCAGCATGACCCTGGGCAGAATTACAGGAGAGGGAAAAGCAAGTGAAGAGTTGGAAGGAGAAGTGTACAATGCCACAAGACAGGGAAAATAATTACTTCTGCAGGAAAGTTCTTGGTAGCCTAGAAAAGCTTTGAGGTTTTAACAATGCATATTTAAACAGCAGCAAGTTTAGAGAAAACTGAAATTCTGTAATTTCCAAAGTGAAACGTAGCAGCTGTTAAACAGCCTACAAATCTGCAGAGATTTTTAAAAATAGTTGTAAGGGCTAAAGAGAAGTAGTGACTTGGGGTCATATGATTTCTCCTCTTGCCCCAGGATGGAATTCCTTCTGGCACACGCTTATTTAACTTGTTCATGAAAAATCAGTGGTAAAAACCTTCAATATGAAGTCCTGGAGCCTCTGAAAGCAGGATTGCTCCAATGCATTACCTTCTTTCCAGTTAAATTTTTCCCTAGTGTTTTGCCCAATCCCCTTTTTTGCAATTTTCTTCCTCTTCCATCTAGAGTGGTCATGGAGTCTTCTTCTCTTTAAAGGTATTTGAAAACTATTGTCCTCTCTCCCCAAGGTCTGTTTCTCCATACTTAGAAGCAGGAGAAATTTAAAATGGAAATGCTTTAGAGTGTCTTGACTTTAGCCTGAGAGGACAGTCTCACTCTGTAATACTAGTTGACAGGATTCGGGCTTTATCAGAAAATCAAATCTCTGTAACTCAGTGCCTTAGCTATCTGATTCTGTGTCTGGACTTTATCTAAGTTGATACTGTAAGCAGAAGCTGACCAAACTCATCTGTATGTGACTGCTGAGACCTTCCAAGATTGCAGGCTAGGTAGTAAATGTCATTTCAGCCCTGTGACTTGAGTTCAGTCAGCAGTGAACATGGGAATACAGGTGCAGATGGTAATTGAATCATAATTTCCATTTAAATGAAGCTGCAAGAGGCTGCGAGTTCAGGATATGAGTAGGGTAAGCTGTTGTATAACAGGAAGCAGTTTGGAAGACAGATATGATAGGAATATACAAACAGGAGCTATTAACAAATTAACTGTCTTTTCTGATCCTCAGAAATGAATATTGCCTTGATTTTTTATTCATCCATTATCTGTATTATCCTGCATCATTGATGATAGCAGACATGACTTTTCCTTAGCCAACTTTAAGCCATATAGGAACTTGTTTTTTATATATTAATTTACTGTCTTCTTATATTATGTGACATTCTAAAATCTAAACCGGACCAGCCTATCAGTCCTATTTATTGTCTGTAATACTGCCTTTAAAAATGCTGGTGCATGAGAAGGATACACAAGAAAATTGCACTAGCTGTTAGTTTGCTTCTATTCCACTAAACTTATATCTCCTAAAGTTTTCATATTTCTCAGAAAGTTTTTTGTTGGGCTTTTTTTTAATCACTGATTATTTCTTGGACCTTGTCTGTTTTGAAGGTCAAATTTAATTCATAGGTCTCCATAATTTCCTTTCTACCACTGTTATTTTGCTTGTTTCTCTCTGGT
Organism: Serilophus lunatus; assembly: GCA_013399895.1. Taxonomy (NCBI): domain Eukaryota; kingdom Metazoa; phylum Chordata; class Aves; order Passeriformes; family Eurylaimidae; genus Serilophus; species Serilophus lunatus. Next base: position 400,075 of record VXBA01010948.1, on the reverse strand, counting down.
CTATTGATACTTCTCACTTTCAAAAATGCTATTAAAGATAACTCATAGTAGTCCAATAATCTGTCTGTCATCTCCTTCAGGATCCCAGAGTGTGTCTCATCTGGTGTTTGGGCTCTGACTGTTTTTATTGATTTGAAATTACCCAAGTCTTGTTCTGGAGAGGTTGCTAATGTCTCTAGTTTTTCACTGTCCAGATCAGGACACATTGTTTTTTCACTTCTGGCATCTCGCCTTCCATTTTCCTTGCAAGATGAACGTGTTTAATTTTTCTGCAACATCTTGTTCTGTTGCGAACTACTTATCATTGCTCTCTGTTGGTTCAGTGCCTCTTCTTATTTATCTTTCCTGTATTTCTGATATCTTATTTTGATTTCTTTACATTCTCTTATTTTTGGCATTTATTTCCCAATTTAAGATTGATTTATAATCACCTTTTCCTTGACCAAACCCTTTTCCCTTGTATGCCTCAAATGACTTAAGTTTTCTCTCAGCAACATGTAACTTCAGAGGTCAGCTTACCACTCTTTTTGTCTTTAATATTTCCTTTTAAGAAGAATTAATTGTACATGAAAGAGGCTGAAGTGACAGAAGATAGGACAAGACTTGTACAGGAGTGCAAAGGCAGCAGAGAACCGCTTCCTGTGTCTGTGTCCATGGCAGTGCACAAACACAGATCAGAGATGGGTCCCTGATTGCCACTAAGGGGATGAATCGGGCAGCAAACCCTGGCATGAAAGAGCAGTTAGGATGCTGACTGGAGGGGCTCAGATTAGGGCCAGGCACCTTTAGCCAGTTGGGTTACCTGACACCATTTTCAACTAGTTTCCTTTAATTTGGTAGTTTGTTGTAGTATTACAGTTTGGTCTGTGTTAACTAGTTTTGATGCAATATGTGATGTGAAAAACAAAATTAAACTCAGCTTTGACACACTCATATTTACAAGCATAAGAAAATGAAATGCATGAACATATGGTCAGCATACTGGAAGCAGAGCCAGTAAGACTTTCCCATGGATATTGTGGGGTTTGAGTGCTTGGGTGACTGCAGCAAAAGCAGCTAGGATCTTAAGAGGGTATTTTTGCCTTAAGACACCGGGCCTGTCTTCAAGATTGCTAATCAGCATCTCTTGCAGCTTGATCCTGAGCTTTTAATCCAGTTTCCAATCCTAGTGATTTCAGTCCTGCCCTGAGGTAATGGAAACAGAAGGATCTAGCCGCGCCATGACAAAGTATGAGGTGACATGGAGGCTTTTAAACTGAAATCACTGTGGCACAGTATCGAAGACAGCAGCAGTGCCTCATAATGATGATTTTATTCCCCTTTGCCATACCATTCATAATATAGCAGTCTGGTTAAGCAGCACTGATCAGCTGAGTGATTTGGCCCATGTATGATAGTCATAAAACTGATTCTAAAGTAATTGGTAATTAAATCCCTGAACATCTGTGATAGACTGCAAGTACTATGAGTATATTAAAGGTTTTTTAGTTTTACGTTATGTAATGGAGAAAGTAAAATAATAATGAGCATTCCCTCAAGTGTGATCTGTAAGTGTGATACCTAAAATGTGATTGGAGTAGTGATCCTTCTTCATCTGTAGGAAGTAAGACTTGGGGTGGCATTGGATGCCAGTTCCTTATTAAACAGTGCTCTCTCCTCTTTAGATGATGCTCTGCCCGACAATCAGCCTGACTGTAAGAAAAAGTATTTTGCAGTGTAGGTAAGATAGGAAGTCATTGAATTGTGATGTACTTGTAGGTGCAATAGAATCTCCAAAAGCTTAACGTCGTTTATGTAAATTGACTCTGCTCTTTCTATGGAAAACTTGTAATTAAAAACAAGCATTGAAGGATACTGTGTCTATAACATGTAGAATATTAATATGTTTTTCTTGGTTATAAAGACTTCTTGAAGCAAGCATGTTGGGATTTGCATTCATTAGCTGATTATTTTGATGGGATTAATGTCTGATTTTGAAAAGTATAACAGAGATCTCATAGTTAAAACTTTAATTATGTCTGTTAATTTAACTTAATTCTACATTTTTCAGTAGTGTTTATGGTATTTTTTTCTCAAAGAGTGAGTTAATGAAATGTTATTTCCTTATCACCTCCTGTGTATTAAATTTTCAGTCCTGAGGGTCTAGCTGCTCCTCTTATTTATAACCAAGTCAACTTTTTTTAAAGATAGAATTTACACATAAATCAGGACAGTGATGTTTCTTGTTACTCAGACAAGCAGAAATATATACACTTACTTGTGTCTTTGCATATGTATAATGTATTTCATCATGAATGCTACAACATGTCTACAGCTTTCTCCCAGTAGGAAAGCTTTGTTTTCTTGTTTATTCTCAGGAATACCTAAAAATTGAACATGCAAAAGAGATTTCATGATAGAAAAGGAGTTTTGAGGTTGCTTTGTCAAATGTTGCCTTACTGATACTCCAGCTGTGCACTTGGTTTCTAAATTTGCAGTTTGAGGTACTTGAATATGAACTGGCAAGCTTCTTAATGATTTAAGGAAAGATGTGACAAGGAGAGAGTTCAGAGAGGAAAATGTTCTCTGTCCTCCACTAATCTGCAGAGTTTTCAGTTGGCAATCTCTACTTCCTTTGAGAGAAAGTCTCACCGTGTTTCATAAAGAAAAATTAAGTGTTTCAAAGGCACACACACACTTCTTCATGAGCTTTTTTAAGGACCTTGTCATCTTACTTGAGACATAGCCATCTGCCACCTCTCTGCTCCCAGCAATTACTGCATCTTCAAAGAACTAAAACACGTCGTATGAGAAGGGTTGTCTATATGACTGGTACGACACTGTCATTCATAAGAACAGTATCTGTAACAATCAGAGTGTAGCAGCAGGCAAACACTTCATACCCTACCTGCTCCCAAGTGTCAGTGCTGTCTGGGTATCCACAGTGCTTCTGAGCAGCAGCTGGGCAGATGAGATGCGGCTCCAGTGCACAGAGAAGTGTTCTTACTGCTCTGGGCCTTCAGTGGAAAATCCAGTGAGTGAGTCCGAGTCACTGACAATTCCTGTGCCACAAGTTTCTGAGGGATGCTCCTGCTTTACACATTAGCTGTAATTTACAGTTTGAATTAGCTGACATTTACAGTTTGAATGAATTGTGGGATGACAAATTTTTGGGGCGTTGAGAGTGTGCTGACTAGCCTTGGTTTGCCTAGGAGTTGGGAAGGCACAGAACAGCTTTTTGGAGCTTTTAAATCTGAATCATGAGGAAATGAGCATTGCTACCATGGTGGACTGGCCCATCGGAAATTTATTGATGTGACAAATGTTTTGCCTTTGGAACTGAACTGTCCCAGGCTTGACAGTATTTGAATGAGAGACTAACAGGGTAGCTGGACACAACTTGCTCACTGCTGTTAAGGTGTAAATTGTTGAATCTCTGCTTTCAAGCTCCTTTCCTCAGTTCTTGTTCAAAGAGAAGTTGTTATGTCTATACAGAGAAACCACAAAGGTAGTGGCAACAGAACGGGTTCCTCACTTGTGCAATTGGCTTTAATGTATAGAGATACCAATGATTGGGTTAATTCTGCTTGTATTATTTCTCTGTTATCTCTGCAGTGACCTGCCCCAGATTTCCCAATATGAACTGAGAATAGTGATGTTCAGAGCATCAGAAAGTGAGAGAAAATGACATCCAATGATTAAAGTTTTAGCAAAAATGCTATTTAAAAAAAAAAAAAGGAAAGCAAAGCCAAAAATCCTACCACAAGATAACAAAGGCTTGCCAAGGATCCCTGAACAGTGGAGTTGAAGTTTAATTCCTTTCTATAATTTTTCATTCCTTTCAGCTAAAACATATATCACATTTCACAGAGAAGTCACATGAAAGTTGCTTCTTACACATACATGAAGATCTGATTTGTGTGCAATGGGAATGCACAAGAAGTGTAGCTCAGGCTTTTCTGAAGTCTCCCCAGGCACACCTAGTTTGTGTCAATCAGTCCCTACCTCAAAATGGTTTCATGTTTCTGGATGGGATCATCTTGAAGTATCATAGAAAATCACTTGTGTGCATACAGACAATACTTAATTTTATAATTAGCTTCAGGCAGTGAGACAATTTGAACAAGTTTTTGCCATTTTTTAAGCTTATTTTGGAAGATTTTTATTAAAATGAAAGCTGCTTATTAAAATAACTTCTGTTTTGAATTCCCAGACCTTGTTTGCAGAAGTACCTCTATACTTTTAAAAAAGAGAAATAAAGGACATCCATTTTAAGACTTGATACTTAGAACAGAAAATACGTACAATAGACTGATGTCTCATGTATTTTAATGAGAAAGAAGACACAAAATTACTTAGCTTTCAGGATTTGAATGCATCCCTAATGAGGATAATGTCCTGCCCCCAGGTCCTCATGGTACAGAAGTACTGGATTACAAAGAGGAGAAGTGAAAAATAATTTAAGGATGATGATGAGTTCAAGATGCAAAATATTGTTAGTTCAGGGGGAATTTGAATTGAAGTCATAAACTAGAAGCATACACATGAAAGTATGAGAAAAAAGCATTGAACCCTCTGCCTGAGTCTGGGAGAATGACATTAAAGAAAAGGTAAAGATGATGGCTAGGCAACTTGTCACCAAAACCCTTTTGGTTTTAAGGAAATTCTTCAGTGATGCTCATGAAGCTTCGTGTGTTGCAGACTACATGTCCCTGATTGCACAGTGGTGAAGAGAATAGTCAGTTTGGGGAGCTGGTGTGGGCATCCCTGTGGTTGAGCTGGGGATGTGGGAGGATCAGGTGACCCTCACCATCCTAGGGCAAGCACGTCTGAAATGCTTTTTGAATAAAGCCATTTCTAAGCACTTTACTTCGCTGTCCCAGTGGAATTTCCCCTATTTTGCTGCAAGAAATCTGTGATATTTGTAGGTTTTTTTGCTCTAAAATAGAACAATCTCTCTCTCCATCTCAATTTTCAGAGATTCTTAAGTAGTCCAGGAGTGTTGGTGCATTTTTTAAAAACTATAAAACTCACAAGAGACAGTCTTACATCTTCTCCCTCCTGCCACTGGCCTGTGTGGGTTCCTTGTTCCTGCAGCTATTTGCCAAGAGTATTTGTCTTGGCCTCAGATCAGGAGGCTACCTGGGCTTTGCCCTGTCCCTGATGTGACACATGAAATATTTTGCAGTGGGGAGGGAAGAAGTCTGGCTTGAGGGTGCTATGTGGATAGCCATAAACCAGCTGTACTAGTCCACTGTCAAAGCAATGCTGCGCAAGCCTGGCAGTAAATTGATGGTGACCACCACTGCTTATCTCTGTGCTAATGTGCCTACATTGCCCTTCATCCGCTTCTGAGCCTGCCTTAGCATCATCCAAATGAAGCCAGATTCAGAATCAGAGTCCAAAATTGCCTCTGTTTGTGCCAGCAAAGTAAATGAGGATTTTAGCAGTGTTTTATTACACACTATAGGTATTTGTTATTTTTGTTTGGGTTATTCTGCACAGCATGTACTTCTCTGGGTTGGTAAAGGTGCCATAATCAGGCATCCATCTCCTTGAGTTTTAGTAAAGGGGTTTGCTTGGGAAAAGTGGGTACAAAAATGCATTTTTAAGAGCCTAGAGTACATAAATTGTTTTGTTTGTTAACAAGGAGCATTTTTTTATGTCTTTATAGGATAACGAAATTCTTTTTAGCTTGATGTTACATATATTTCTATTTCAAAAGAAAAGGCTTAGTTTCATTAAGCAAAGCTTAGCATTAGTATTGTGATGAGGTATACAACTATCTTTGAAAATCCCCATAACATTTTTCTGCTCAAAGGAGTTAGTCTTGTTTTCTCTAAAGTCTCCTCAAAGTGTAATGCTTCATTAAAATTAATAAGGCTATGACCTACATAGTTTACAAAAGAATTAAATACTGTAATAATATGAAGACCATATTCTTACTGTGCAGTTAATTTGTATTTTTCTTTATATTATCAATGTTCATTTCTTCCTTTGAAGTATGTGTCAGGCTAGTGTACAAATAAAGTTCTCAGAGTAAGAATGGAAAAAGGGTGACTTTATGGCCTTTTCTGGAAGAATATGTTGATGGTGATTAATGCTGCCTTGTTTCCTATCCCACTGGTTCTGATGACTGATTAAACACTCAAGCATCAGTTTTTGGAGAATGTTGCTAATATTTTTTTTTAAAATACATGGGTTTTTTCTGCTCTGGATTCCACAAGGAACAAGAATCTGATATCGTCAAATCTACAAAGGAAAACTATCTCAATTTGTGTACAGCTGAGCTTTAGATTCACTTGGTACCCAGACCTTCCAATCAAAAGCAAACTTTAATCTTTGGTCCTTGGTCTTGAAGACAATCCTGCCATATTCATGGACCTTTGGCCCGTGATGATAATGTGGAACATATATGAAGCTATGTTCTGGATTTGCCTAGGGAGGTTTGCCTAAACAAGAGCAGTAGAATCCAGGTTAGGACAGATGCTGAAGTTGGATGACCATGTAGTAGTTAACACAATGTGTTATAAACCTGCTATTGGCAGTTGTCTGACTTAGTTGATGCCATCCACATAGAATCGTGGCTTAGCAGGGAGAAGTCCATCAGTAGGAATGGCTGGCAGTATGCTAAAAAAGTACTTTACAGGTTACATCCTTGTTCCCAGACTTGGTGCAAGAAAAAGGAATTTGCTTTTAGCAAAATTTGAAAGAAAAACTTCAAATAAGTGTTTTCTTTGATGGAACACAAAGAAGCCCTGTGTCCTTGAAGAAGATGTTGGCGGTCTACAATAGTTTCCAGAATTGGAGGTTATACACAGTGCGTTTGTCTCTGTGTATAAGGTTTTTTTAATTGTCACATAACAAATGTAAAATTAGAAAGTCATACAGCATTAAAGAAGATAACATTAAAAGAAATTCTTAGCAGCATTGAACTATATTACTTTGCTGGAAATTTGAGTTATGCCTCATGGGTACTTGGCACATTCCGTGTTTTAAAAATTATTGTGATCTGTAATTTTTCCACTGAACATCTTTTTAGTGCAGCGAAGACATCACTGCATTTTGACCAGCCATTAAAACTTGTATTCAGTCTTAATACTGCCCTTATGTAGCTGGATAAAACAGGTAACGGTCATTATCTCTCAGTTTAGTTTATTAAAAAAAAATATTTCTTTTTCCTTCTTTCAGTTGATCTTAAGAAAGGATCATGTCCAAGTGCTGCAAAATCAAATCTCCCCAAGCCCTGCCAGTCTGGACTTCGTCCCCCAGGTTATTCACGGTTGCCAGCAGCTAAGCTGGCCGCATTTGGTTTTGTCAGGAGCTCAAGCGTATCCTCTGTCTCCAGCAACCAGTCAAACGACAGTGCTCAGAGTGATCAAAGCAGGACAACTAACCGTAAGTCAAAAAAATGGCCTTCTTTCTGGAGGGATAGCAAATAGGTGTAATCCGTGATTGTCCAGACAGGAGTTTCTGTCTAATTTGGGGCTAATGAAACCTGCCCAGCACTCTCTGATCTCTTTTGTGCCACTCACTTTGGTTTGGTATCTCGATTTCCCAGTGTGATTTATTAGAAAATTAGTAAGTGTTAAATATGAGTATGTATTTATTAAATATTCTCAAATATGAAAATATTAATAATAGTAGGTGAATAGAGGATGACTGTACATCGCATAAAGAAGGGGCTGGTTTCCCTGCTACAGAGAAAATGCCATTAAGAGTGAACCTGAAGAATTTTTGTATTTTGTTTTGACCTGGATCATCCCTTTTAACAAGCTGGAATAGTAAATAAACAGAGTAAACTGTGTACTAAGTAAATGGCAGCCAGTGCAGAACAGTTTAGGACAGAGATTATCTAAAATAAGCAATATAGTCTTTCTCATCTGCTTTTCTCCTGCTTCTTAGTATTCAGTATAATAAACTTAGTTTAGAAAATGGAGCAAATAATGCCAGGGGTATGAAAGGGGTCAGAACTGATATCATGGCTGTTGTTTCATCTACCAGGCTTTGAGTGATCCTGTGGCAAAAATGTTACTCCAAACCCTATTTTCTGTAAAGGCTGTTAATTTTATGAAGTACAAATTAATACCCATTGAATTGTGCAGTCCTTTGGAAGTGTGTGCATGCCCTGGGCTCAGAGCGTAAAGGGGATTGAGGGATTTTCATGCCAAATTTTCTTTGAGGACTGGATTGAGCCTGAACTGTGTCAATATCAAAGCAAGTGGTATCTGCCCAGGAGGGGTGCAGACAGGGCCACCAGATGATATGAAGCAGCAGAGGAGACAAGATGTTGCAGCCTCCTAAATCTTTCACCGTTTGTATTAATTTGAAATTAATTAAAATAAATACAATGAAAATAGTTAAAACCCCTAAGGATTTTCTCTATCCCCCTTATATGGGATGAGTGAAATGCCAAAGATTAATGTGAGCAGGGGCTTCTAACTTTTCCAGTGCCCCTAAACATTCTTGTATCTTCCTTTACTGTCGGGTTGATCACTCATTTCTGTTTATTTCCTAATAAACTTTACTTTTAGAGCAGTCAACCTCTTTTGCTTTGTGCTTCTACTCTACATTTATGCCTTTGGAAAGCTTTTTTTTTTATCTAGTACTGTAATCTTTTAGTCTTTGGTTACATAAAACCTGTGTTAGAGAAAAAAATTATTTGATTTCTGATTAGATGTAAGCTACATCTCTGCAAAGAATGTTGTTTAGCAATTTCAGGCGTGAATCTGAAAAAATTGACATCTGTATGTACAGTACTAACCATGAACACAATGGATCCACACTGGTTATACAGCTGAGAATTCTCTAAAAGGAAAATATTCCAAACTCTTGAATTTGTCAATTGATTTTCATTAAAAAAACTGTGGAAGAAGCATTAGCAATCTCAGACACAGAAAGTTATATTTGACTCCTCAGTTCTCTTAAAAGAAGTTGATTTCACTTATGCTTTCTGGTGTGTTTTAATATTATATTTGTGCATTAAGCCCATACAAACTGAAACAGTATTCCAGTCCCTGGAAGGATGTGGAAGCATTCTTCAGCTGACTGGGCTGAAAATGGTAACCCTCTTTAATGTTGCGATTAGGATGTTGTCACCAGCTTGTGCATATTACAAGAATGCTTTTGATGGATATGAAAATTACCCAGAGGGAGTGTTCTGCTTGTACCAATTCATGTGGAGATAAGCACAGCCTGTCACCTGCTGAAAAATAGCACCTATAACGCTACTCTTGCTGACAAGTTAGATAACTCACCTAAGCCATTGCCTATGTGCCTCCATCTATGCAAGAGCAAGAGAGTGAGCCCCTCCCAATGGTCTCTCTCATGTGGTTTCTGTGACATGTACAGCTGTCCAGCCCAGAAGTCTTTTGTTTGTCTTTAGTTCCAAATGGATAGTGCTTCCTACTGGACAAGGGTGAGGGAAGGAGAAGTTGTATTGCCAAGCAGATAAGGGCACATCTTTAGGGAGCCAACTCTCAGATAAATCATCACACAAGATGACCCCCAACAACTCCTGCTAGCTTTGGATTAAAGGCAACACAACCCATGTTCATTCCTGATAGGGCAGATAAGTAGGAATAAAAAATTGTTTCTCTACTGTTGATTTAATAAATGTTATAGAAATCTTATCAGTGTAAAAACTGTGCCATCTTTTTCTATTTTCAGTTTATGTGCCAGCAAGAGTTAACTTAGCTGCCCAACACCCAGGGAGCACAAATTAGTTGCTTTCCATTCTACAGCAGCTTATTTAGCAGAGCAGCAGTGCACTTCAACATACACAGAAAGCATTTAAGGGAGAAATATTGGCTCAGGAAATCTTAGCATGGTCGATTATTTCTTCACTTCACTTCACTGTCTGCTGGAAGAATGGTTTTATTAAAATAAAATAAATAGCTGATTCTGAAACTACTTCCTGAGATCATGTCTTTGACTAAATCAGGTTTCCTCGAGGACAAGATGAAGTTTTACTGTTAATTTCTTAGCTCAGTAGGGTAGAAAATGCAAAATGATCTAGCTTTACAAATCTTCAAACATACATAAAATAGTTTCTCCTATTTTATAAGCATCTCTGTGTGTCAGGGAGACAAGTGTGCATACATTATAGAGGAGCTGCTACTATTGTAAATTGAAAGGCTCACCTCAAAATCACAGAATGACAGAATGACAGAATGACAGAATGACAGAATGAGTTAGGTTGAAAAAGACCTCAGAGATCATCGAGTCCAGTGTTTGACCCAAACTTAAACCTCCTCTGACACAGCTTAAGGCTCTGCTCTCTTGTCTTATTGCTAGTTGCCTGGGAGAAGAGACCAATACCCAACTGGCTGCAACCTCCTTTCAGGCAGCTGTAGAGAGCAATAAGGTCACACCTGAGCCTCCTCTTCTCCAGGCTAAACAACCCCAGCTCCCTCAGCCACTCCTTATAGGACCTCTGCTTCAGATCCTTCACCATCCTTGTTCCCATTCTTTGGACACATTACAGCGCCTCATCATCCTTCCTAAATCGAGGGACCCAGAACTGGACACAGTACTCAAGGTGCAGCCTAGCCAGGGCTGAGTGCAAGGGAAGGATCACTTCCCTAGTCGTGCTGGCCACACTGACCTTGATGCAGGCCAGGATGCCATTGGCCTTCTTGGCCACCTGAGCACACTGCTGGCTCATGTTCAGTTTCCTGTCAATCAGTACGTCCCTTTCTGCCAGGCTGCTCTCCAGCCACTCTGTCCCCAGCCTGTAGCTTTGGAGAGGGTTGTTGTGGCCAAAGTGCAGGACCTGGCACTTAGACTTGTTGAACCTCGTTCCTTTGTGTTCCATCCATGTATCCAGCCTGTTAGGTCCATCTGCAGAGCTCTTCCACCCTCCAGCAGATTGACACTCTCCCACAACTTGATGTTATCTGAAAATTAGCTAATGGGGGACTCAATCCCCTCATCTAGATCTTCAATAAAGTTATTAAACGGGATTGGACCCAACACTGATCCCTAGGGGACACCACTATTGACTGGCTGCCAACTGGAAATGGTACCATTCACCCCACTCTCTGGGCCAGGCCATCCAGCCAGTTCTTAACCCAGCACAGAGTGCACCTGTCCGAGACATGGGCTGCCAGCTTTCCCAGGAGTTTGCTATGGGAGATGGTGTCAAAGGTCTAATCCCTCGTCCATCCTGTAGGTCCTGTGTGATTGCACTCGGGATGATCTGTTCCATAACCTTGCCAGGCACTGTGGTCAGGACGACAAGCCTGTAGTTTCCCAGATCTTCTTTCTGGCCCTTCTTATGGATAGGTGTCACACTGGCCAACTTCCAGTCATCTGGGACCTCCCTGGTGAGCCAGGACTGGTGATAAATGATGGAAAATGACTTGGCTCTTCCACCAGCTCCCTCATCACCCTAGGATGGATCCCATCTGGTCCAATAGTCTTATGAATATCTAAGTGGCTCAGAAGGCCACTAACTGCTTCCTCCTGGATTGCAGGGGGACTGTTTGGCTCCCCGTCCTTGTCTACAAGCTCAGGAGGCCAGCTGTCCTGAGGACAACCTGTCTTTTTGTTGAAAACTGAGGCAAAGAAGGTGTTAAGTACCTCAGCCATTTCCTCGTCTTTGGTAACTATATTCCCCTGTATGTCCAACAAAGAAGGGAGATTTTCCTTGCCCCTCCTTTTGCTATTAATGTATTTATAAAAACATTTTTTGTTATCCTTAACAGAAGCGGCCAGATTACGTTCAAATTGTGCTTTTGCCTCTCTGATTTTCTTTCTACATGACCTAATGACATTCTTAAACACTTCTTGAGATACCTGCCCCTTTTTCTAAAAGTGATGAGCTCTTTTTTTCCCTTAAGTTCCTCCAAAAGTTCCCTGTCCAGCCATGCCAGCTGTCTCCCCAACCAGCTCACCTTTCAACACACTGGTACAGCCTGCTCTTGTGCTTTCAAGATTTCTTCCTTGAAGTATGTCCATCCTTCCTGGACCCCTTTGTTTTTAAGGGCTGTTTCCTAAGGTATGCTGTGAACCAGCCTCTTGAATAGGCCAAAGTCTGCCCTCTGGAAGTCTAGGGTAGAGGTTTTGTTCATATCCCTCCTTACTCTACTGAATTTTGAAAACTCCGTAATTTCGTGGTCACTGCGCCAAATATGGCCTCCAACCGTCACATCTCCCACCAGCTCTTCTCTGTTAGTAAACAGCAGGTCTAGCAGGGCCCCACCCCTGGTAGGTTTGTTTGTCAGATGCAACATGAACTTCTCCATGCATTCCAAGAACCTCCTAGACTCCCTCTTCTCCGCTGTGTTGAGTTCCTAGCAGACATCTGGCAGGTTAAAGCCTCCCACAAGAGCAAGGGCTGGTGATTTGGAAACATCCACCAGCTGCTTGTAGAATAATTCATCTGCCTCTTCATCCTGGTTCAGTGGTCTATAGTGAACTCCCACCAGAAAGTCAGCCTTCCCCCTGATTCTGACCCATAGGCACTCAACCTTATTGACACTGACTTCAAGTTCTACAGAATCAAGAGACTCTCTAACATACAGAGCCACCCCTCCATCTTTCCCACCTCTTCTGTCTCTCTGAAGATCATGTAGCCATCTGTGGCAGCACTCCAGTCATGCAAGTCATCCCGTCACATTTCTGTGATGGTGACTACATCATAGCCTTCCTGCTCCATGATGGTTTCCAGCTCCTTTTGTTTGTTACCCGTGCTGCATGCATTAGTGTACATGCACTTCAGCTGGGCTTTTGATTTCACTCCTAACTCTGGCTTACCATCCTTATGCTCAGCTCTTGAGAGCCTGGTTTCATCCCCTGCCCCCTTCAAACCTAGTTTAAAGCCCTCATGATCAGCTCTTATAGGCTAGAGTTCTTTTGCCCTTGCTAGGTAGATAGGTCCGTCTGACTCCAGCAGGAGTCCAGCAGGGACCATGAAAATTGCCCCATGATCCAAAAAAACCCAACATTCCACTGGAAGCATCAATCTTTAAGCCTCTTGTTAGTAAAATGGGTTTTCCTGCTCCTTTCCTCATTTATCCCTGCTACTGTAGAAACAGGCCAACACCATCTGTGCACCTGTCCCACCAATCAATTGACCCAGAACCCTGAAATCTTTTTTAATTGCTCTGGTAATTGTTTTATCAGTCTTATCACTGCCAATGTGGACTACCAGCAGTGGATAATAGTAAGAGGGCCAAATTAGCTCAGGGAATCTCCTGGTGATATCCCTTACCTGGGCCCCAGGGTGGCAGCATACTTCCCTATGGGATGGGTCTTGTTGGCATACCGGGCCCTCACTTCCCTTCAGAAAGGAATCACCTACTACTTCTTCTCTTAATAGCTGAGGTAGTGATCCATACAGAGTGCAATGGGGAGACCTTCGAGACATATCTTCTTCTTTTTCTTTTTTGAGTGTCATATACCTGACTCTCTAGGTCCAGGGCCTCATACGTATTCTTTAAGGGCAACGGGGAAAGCAGTGGGAGTCAGGAGGGGTTTCTTCTACCTCTCCAATCAGGGGGCTGTTTCCATTCCATCCCATCTACCTGGTCTGTGCCTTCTGCCTGATGGCAAGAGAGGCAAGGCTTCTCTGAGTCCTTCTGGGTTTCTTTCAGGGTTGAAAGAATCTGACTCCACTAGTCTATTTCCCTTTCACTCTCCTTCATATTTCCCAGCCTTTCTACTTCATCCTTAAGCTCTGCTGCTAAACAGGACAGATCATTCACCTGGTTGCACCATACACAGGTGTCATTGGCACAGTCACATGGTACAAAGGCCAGACTCATACATTCCGTGCAACCAGTTATCTAGACACCTATATCCTTCTTGAGGGATTCTATCTGGCTTGACACCCCATGGTGATGCCAGCAGCAGTGGTTTTTGTAGACCATTGCTGGATTTAATTAAGTTGAGAAGGAAGAAAACCCAAACCCAACCAAACAAAAATCATTATGTATTGTAATTTACTAAAAAGTCAGTGACTTTGGCTAGGTGAGAGGAAAACACAGGTTAATTTTAGGGACAGAGTGTTTTAGGGTAAACAATGATTCTTTAGAGGCCCCTAGTGGAATCCTTTTCTTTCTTTTCTCTTCTCTGCCAGATGTGATGTGGTGCTAGCCCTTCCCAAACACATTTCCTTTTAGAAGTCCTAACTAATGTCTCTGTCTAGAGAGTAAAGCCCCACCTGTTTAGAGTAAAGAGGCATGATGTTTGTGTTGAGGGGAAGTTTGTTAGTGGATCTGTGATGCGGCAGCTTTGTTCTTCATCAGAATTCTCCCTGTCTCGTGACCCGTCTAAAGGCGGTAAGCCTGGATGTGCATGGAGCCTGTGCTATGCTCCTTGGTTGAATTTCTGGCAATACCTCTCTTTTCCAGATTGGCTCAATTAAATGGATTTGCAATGGTGGGACTGTGCTTTTTTCCCATGGTAGAACAGGGCAGACTGTGCAGCACTTGCCTGTTTGTCCTCTGGTCTTCCTTGAGTTCTGTGCTGGGACTGTGGGTATATGCCAGGCTGCTGTTTGCTGATAACATGCCTACTGTGACAGTCATGCCACCAGCAGCTAGTCAGGATCAGTCAGGGGCTGATCAGAACAGGGGCTCTGCTCCTGTGAGGTCCTGTCCAATTTTGTGTTGAGGCTGGAGGGACACCTCTGTTATGCCAACTGCTCAGCATCTCACCAGCTTCTGCATCAGGGAATTGATGTGCAGGCCAGGGTCACTAGTCTGTTTTGGCCATCTAAAAATCTACTTTTTGGTGCCTATGTGTAACTTGTGGTTTGCATGCAGGGAAGCTAAGGTCTATGAAGCTCATTTGTGGTGATGGTGGCATGTAAGGCAGCTTTGCATCTTACTGAAGGAGGTGGGATATAATGTCAGAAGCCAAAGACTATTCTATTTCAAAGCTGGATTCTAGGATGAAACAGGAGCTCAGCATGCATCACCACTATCTGTCCTGCCCTGTTCAAAATTACATGGTTAAAATGGTTCAGAGTGATCTCTTTGTTCAATATGGAGTACAAGGGCAGTTAGTTGTGTTTGAATAAAACAGCTCAGAAAAATGGAGGAAGTGAGAGTTCGCTATACCAATTGAGGCGGGGGGCGTCCATCCTTTGTTGCTACTAATGTTCCTTGCTGCTCTGTGTGGAGCCTGCAGCTACCCCTGCCACTTTCACACCTCCCATCCTGTGGCTTGTCACATCAGAGAAAGTGCAGTGATACACAATACTACAGTGCAGAAAGGCCTGTGTGATGTCTTCTTTTTGGGCAAAGCCAGACAGATTGACACCTATCAGACATCTAGGAAACCTCAGGCTGAGGCTCAGCTGCAGGTCCTGCTATCAGCCCTGCCCAGATTTGTTCTGTGGCATAGATAGGTTTGTCCACTAATATTTTTGTTCAAGATTACCTGAAAAATTTAAGTTTACCCTTATTTCTGGCTTGCTACCTTTGAGGTTTTCAAAAATGCATGATATCTAAAACCATTATTCTTTATTTAGACAAAGGGGGTTTTTTAATGTCAAAAAACTTGTTGCTTGTTTACAGTCTAATTTGACTACAAAGGAAAAATTGAGATAGCTCAATCTAAGAGGAGTGTGAATGTATTCTGCAAAATATAAGAAAAAATAAATCACTAGAAAGTTATGTTAAGGCTGAAACCAGTATGATTTGGAATGGAGAGAAACAATTGTGTAAACATAAACTCTTAATATCTGACTTATAACAAAATAGCTAACTTAGTGTATTTTCCTTTAGAATTTTAATATTGAAGCGTTTTCTGTGTCTATCCCAATAAAATTTACCTAAGAGGTTCACATCACACACCAAAGGCTCACAGTTGTGGGATGTGATTCCTAGTATTATCTCATGATTTGCAGTGAGGTAACTGATGCTCAGACTGTAGCTTCTGTTTTACTGCTTTGAGGAGTATAGAGTTCTTTCACTTGTATCTGCATTTTGAGCGATCAGCTGAATATCCTGCTCACTTAATTAGCTTTATGTACTTCATCAGAACAGATTCTAATGTGCTGTAAATACCACATGGGAAACAGTTTGTTAAGTGCTGTGGAAAAGTTTGATGTGTAGAGGATTGGAAGAAGGGTGGATTGCTCAGAATGAGCTAAGGTGCGGTAATTGGTACACGTCTAAAAGATGGAAGAACATAGATATAATATTGGAAAATACTTCATATTCATAAGGTCTACTAATTTGTTAAATAATCTTCCAACTCAAGTGATGAAATTCCTGTTGCTTAAGATTCTTAAAGTAGAATAATAGCACAGTGTTACAGGCAATTCTTCTCCAGTGAGGCAATAGACTAAAAGACATAATGCTATTCAGTGTCTACCCACAGCTCTGAGTGCGGAAGCAATTTCTTTTCAGATTGAACAAGAAAATGGTGATGAATATTTCAAAACTTGTTTTAGTATCCCATGACAACTATTGCTTTGTTGAAAATTATAGAAATATGAACTTGCATGCTTTATGCAAATTTCCATGATCCCTTCTTCAATATGTAGAATTTCTTACTGGTTTTTGACCTTGCGTTGCATGGCCTTGCTAAATGTTGAATTTCCATTCTAATAAGTAAAAATGTCAAAGTGTCAGATTCAGGTGGGTGGAGAAATGAGGAAATTAAAGTGAGCACAGAAGCCTTGAATAGATGCCTAATTGCCTTTGAAATCGGTAGAACATTCAAAACTGTCACGTGGTAGACAGGTATAACAATTGTTCTTAAATACATAAGTGTTATGTAAATACAGGGAATTTCCTACATGAAAAAACATTCCAATCATATTCCTATGACTGATTTTCTGTTCAGTTTTCTACATGACAAATTCAATTTTTTTTCCCTTCTGATCTTGTTCTGATCTTTATATTTTGATGGAAGCATCAATTTATGCCATCATTTCACTGTGAGTAGGACTAAAATAGAACTATACTGAGTTAGGATTCTCAGCTTCATGGGGCAAAGCATGTGGAAAAGTGCAATATGCCAGGAAGAGCAAGGGTTAAAGACATTTTAGCTGCCTTCCAGACTCAGCATTTACTTTTCATACCCTAGTTGTTAAAGGTGGGGAACAAAAAAAACATTCAAAGAATGACTTGACAGTATAGGCACCGAGATTTCTCTCTGTTTGCAGAGATTGAAACAACAGTGTTGGTGTATAAATTGTTCATTAATTTCAATCACTTTTAGATATGGTACTTGTGATAATATTTTAAATGTGATAATATTTTAGTAGTTTAGATAATGTGTTTGCTATCTGCACTGTTATGTCTTCCCCTGCTCATCAGAACACACAGCAGAAAGAAGCAATTCCACACTGGGAGGATCTGTATGATCCCTTGAAATGATTGAATAGAGGCAGGAAGATCAAGCTGGTTTGGAAATGCAGAACTACTTTTATATGAAAATGCCAACCTGAAATATTTAAGGGAGTTTTAAATTTGCTGAGCTTAAGTTTGTCAAAACTGAAGAAATGCATGAAACTCTCAATTCTGCTAAGCTTGCAGAAATTGGCAAAAGAAATTGAAAAGAAAGAATTTGGCCAAGTTCTCATGCCAGCTCAACTCAACATAGTGCTTAATCATCATGTTTGTTATTGTTATAAAGTGCCATATAAAATCTATGTTTTAGGTGTAAGAAGGCTGGTCTGGGAGATTCTGTGTCTGTGTTCTAAAATGGTCCTGGCTCAGACCTTGCAGCTCCAGTTCTGGTTTTTGGCACATATCTCTGTCTGGCTTTTTAGAAGTGGCTTAAATTACCTACCTCACTTTCCTGTCCATAAAATGAGGTAGGAGAGTACAAATGTTTGCACAGGTAATTGGTAATAGGGCAAGAAGGAAGAGATGGATAGTGACAAATCCTCTTTCCTGGCCCACTTCCACACAGGATTATTTGACTGATTACAAGTGCCTAATTTAGTCACTGCCACTCATAGTGTTTAATCTGCAGAGGGTAAAAAGTAGTTCAAACCACTCGCACACCAGGCTGCCAGACACCAATTTCACTGGAGAAGGTCCCGTGGTTAGATTATTCGCATTATTGACACCCAAAGTGTCTCTGTCCTTTAACTCTGTGGGAAGACATTGATTCAGTAATCAGTCTTGTGAATTACCTTCTGTGGCAGCCTGCTTAGGTACTCTTATAATGGGCGGTTTCATGAGTGCCTTCTTTATTGTAGAGGTGTCCCGTGACTGTTTTTGTGCTTGTCAATAGAAGATCACAACTACTTTGTTTATTGAGGTATAATGAACTTCTTAGAGTGATACAAAGAAATCAATGAAGATATTTCTAAAATTACTATTTTTTTCGATCTTTAAATCACATTTTCCAAAACATCTAGTTTTCAGGAATCCTGAAGAATATCCCATCTGATGGGGATGTGAGAGGTCATGAGGAAGAAGAGAGCTGCTGGCGGTCTGTGAATTTTGCAGTCTAGGGGAAAACCTCAGTCAGTCCAGAGCCAGTAACAGGGACAAACATAGCACATATATTTCTAGGGACACACAACACTTGAAACGTTGACACTTAAAATGTCCTTTGGAAGATAAAAAGAAAAGCATCAGCTGGAATGTGTCTGTCATATCCAAATTAAAACCCCTCTGAAGACCAAGAAGCTCACTATAAATTGTCTCCTTTTCATACTCTAATCTTCCTATTCTATCTATTGAGGGAGGAAATACTCGTTTAGAAGTGAACCCTGTGGGTATTCATTGAAATAGATGAATCTTTTAATTTAGCCCAAAGAAAAATTAGGAAATAAAGCTTTGAAGAAGCAAGAGCCCATCCATTTCACTTCTTCTTATTTTCTTTTTTTTTTTTAAATGGTTTCTTATTAATTTTTTTGTTTTATTTTAACATATCTTCTATTTTCTCCATTCTGGGTTAATTTGTCTTCTAGTGGAATGACAGCTAAAATCTTCACAGTCTCCCAGTAATGAAGTATGACCTTACAGGACTTTTAAGAAACTTTCTTCTTCACTATGTCCCTCTTGTTCATTTCATTTCAGTTTATAAATCAATATTTAAAAAGGGTTAATTCTGAATGTTTAGCTGTGGATCTTGTAACTGGGATATTGCATTGACTTCATCTGCACTTTTGTGCTTTCTGAAATTCAAGCTTAAGGTAATCTAGATGCGCTCAAGTCCATAAAGATACATCTCCAAAAAGTACCACATATTGCTTCTGGATCAATTTTGCATTTTGTATTGTCTGTGAGGTTGGAGCCAGTGAGCACAGTGAGGCACTCTGGCTTTGAAATCTGTAAGTAAATAAAACAGTTGCCCAACTAAACCAATTACTATCAATGACAAAAAACATTACAAGCTCTATGATAGTTTTTCATCCNTTTAGCTTAAAGATACAAGGATTTTGATATAGTAGCTGTGGGTCAACTTTGAGTCACAGCAAGACAAAGAAATACCTTTGTCATTGTTTTGAATTATGGGAGTTTTGAAAGCATTTTTAAAGTTATGTTTTCCCTTGTGTGATTTCTGCTTAGGGTCAGTGAGGCTGTTATCTTGTTTTCCTAAACAAGAAGAAAACAAGCTTGAGGTTCAGTGTTTCTTTGATCTTTTTCACGAGGAACCAAATTTAAAAAGTGAGACTGAGATGATCTCATTGCAATTGTATTATTAATAGCCGCTGTCAAGAGTAAAATGTTGTGAATTTGTCACATACACAGTTCAATCCAATTGCCATACTAGCCATAAACAGAACCAAAGTTATAAGTACTGTAAATATTTCCGGCAAATCACATTTAGACCAAAAGGTTTCCGAAAACAGAGTTGGCCTCTTTATAGTGCATGAAAAATCAATTAACAAAATTGTATGCCCTTGCAAAATGAAATGTGGATAATGAACACGAATAAATGGAGATTTGGGAAAAGCCTGTAAACTGCCCCTTTTGGGAGGGAGAGTGGCTGATTAGTTGAGAAGAACCACAGTGAATTAGTGCAGGTATGTATTAACAGTGGAGCAAAGGAAGACAAACTTCAAAGATGTTTCTAATCTTTGATCCCATTAGGAATCCTGCAGAAGACTTGTGAATTCTAATTTAGTAGCATGAGAAGTGTTACAGCCAAAAAAGTGCAGCACTATTTATAGAGGAAAAACTTTTTCCATGTAGAGGTTGGGCCGAAATATCACCCATGACATTTTTTCCATCCCACTAATCTAGTCCAAACAGTTAAAAATTGAGATCATTTATGTAAGTCTTCCAGATGCTCTTGAGAATATCTGCAATAAAAGAAGGAACAGTATCTTTTGCAGCTTTCAGTATTGCCACAAGCCTGTTCGTTGTGATCCAAGAACTTGAAAATTGCAGTTAAAACAGCCTTTCCTTCCGGCTTGCTGCTTGGCAATCTCTTGAGGCATGGACAAGCTTACACGAGGCTGTAAACTGCTAAAAATGTTGTGATTCTTTGTCTTGTGACAGGTGTGAGACCACAGGCTTTCAACTTAGGATTTCCAAAGTTAATTTAAACATTAGAAGAAAGCTGACTGAAGTCTGAAATAAGTAAAACCACTGTAGGCAGAAAAATGACAGACTGAGACTCTCCAACCAAGAACATTATGCTGAATAAAATGGAAACATCTTCCTTCAGAGTGGGAGATACCAGAAGCTGTAGGCTGTTGGCACACTAGACACTAGAGATGCTACCATCAGCAGTAGCAAACATTCAGTCCCTTGGAGAATTAAAGCATGAAAAATGGTAGCATGCTTCTCATGTGGCAGCTTTAAAGGTCTACCTGTGGCATTGGTATGGGCGGAGGAGAAAGCTGCTGCTGTTTGAGTTGAATTGTGGTTTACGAATAAGCCTTTGACTTTCTGTTCCTTGTGGCAAGGAGTCAATTAAACTGGGCTACATGATGTATATTTAATTTATTCTCTTTACAACTTCATAATCTGTTGATATGGTTTGATGCAGTGCAAATTACCATTGCTACTTCCATAGAAGGCTACACAGTCAGAAATACTTAAGCAGAAATATGAACATTTAGGCTGAGAGAATAAACTGCTCTGATTCTCAGGTAGGAACTGGACCTTGTCAGAATAGCTGGCGGTGTTCCCATACAAACCTTGATATCTCAGAATAGGGCATATAATTCGCTGTATGCCAATTCACCAAGTAGTCATAAAGTTACTTTGTTATTTTAGGGCCCACTGTTAGTGCACTGAAATGGTGTGCTAATAAGGCTATTAGTAATTCAGCAGTGTGTACTGCTGTGTAAAAAGGTAAAAATTGCTAACCAGAACGTGATGGAGATGATGTGTACCCTGGCCAGCGGGTGAAGTGATGCCAGCAGCAACCACCAGCAGCACTAATGCTGCACAGTAGACCTTGGTGACACAAAATCACTCAGTTCTTGATGTCATGAAATTTTCTACGGCTGAACATGACCTTGATCTTTTTTATTTGTTTTCTTTTTTAAAGAAACCCTCTCAAAGGAGATCAATTCCATTTAAGTCCTTAATTAAACTACCACAATGAAAGAAAATAGCTTCTGTCAAAAAAGAATTGGGAGACACCCTTCTACCTCACCCCTAATAGCAGAGAAGCAATACAGTCAATGAAGAAATGAGTTGTTTCCTACCACTGCTATGCATCTCAGAAATAAAAGTATGTTTATTTATGTTTAGTTAGTAGTTCATTTCCTTACTATCACACATTATAGTTATACTGTGCTCCTGCCAGCCATTCCTAGAAAGGTATGTAAAACCTCCAGAGAAACTCAGCAAAACTGAGTGAGGAATTATATATTTTTAATAAAATGGTGTGTCTTGATCAAAACATCTTATGACCAAAAGCTGAGAAACTCTTGTATTTTCTTCTCCTACTGCTAAACAGTGTGGAACAGTGCAGGCTGGAGCTCAGTACGTGCTTTGAAGCGTATGGCATGATTTTTTGGGGTTAGATGAAAGAATTAATAATGCATTACTTTTAACCAGTATTTTTCTCATTAAAAAAATTATAATTTATTTGATATTTTTTATAAGCTCCTCTGCTCAGTTCTTAGCACAAATCATCAGACAATCTAGGGATTAATATCACTTTTGTAATCTGAGGAAAGGGGATTTCCCAATGAATGTTATTACAATACTTTTATTTAAACTGAAGGGCTATTTTTAGATGCTGGGATGTGTCCTGGGATAAAACATTATTTCTCTGACATGTTCTAATGTTGACTAAATGTATTATGTACTGCATCTAGATATCTAAGGAATTTTAATTGTCTCAGAGGTACACAATAGCTTTTTAGAATTAGGATATTTATCACTTGTCACAGCTTGTAAGTTTAGATACAGAACAGGCCTGTACACTGTCAAGCTGTGTGGGAAAGTAAGAAGACTAAGAAGTAGCGTCATGGTCTCTGTATGCTTTCCAAACAATAGTTTAGAAGTGTGTTCTAAAAATGTCGTAAGATGTAGTATAAAAATATGTAGTTTAAAAAAGCGTAAAGCTGAAAGTAAGGTGCAAGAAAGTGTGAAAGAAAAAAGATGATCCTGAGAAACTGTCTCTTGTGCACACAAGTCCCACTCCACTGCAAAGTGATAGTTGCTCTAAGAAATGTACTGAATTATGCATAGCTTACCAACAGTCCTTCACTGGAGCTTAGTTGTGATGGCGTTGGGGAATGTGTGCACTCCTGAACTGTCATCTGTCTACTTATTGTGCAAATCAAAAGTATCCACAGATAAAAAATTCAGATTAGCTGAAGACAGCCCCTAAGCAGCTCGCTAACTGACAGAAGCAGGCTATCAGTCACAGTCAGAAGATTAAACCGTCAGAGTGAACAATTTGCAGCTGGAGTTCAGTTGGTATTCCCCTAGCGTACCATCATGCAAAAAACAAAAAACAAAATAACTAGTAAAACTAGTCTAAAACATCAAAGATTAATAAATTTTAAAATACATTGGCTTTTTCATGGAGCCCACAGTCTCATAACCATGTAATTTTGATTTTATTTTTAATTGGGTTGGATAGATGGGAAACTTTCCCCTGAGAGGTGTTTCAGTAGCTGTCATAGAATTAGCCAGGGTGGTGGGAAGCATCTTGGCATGGGTGAAGCAAAGCAGCAAAGTCATGCCCAGCCCTGATGTGGGGGAGGACAAAACATCATCCATGGGAGGACAATTATCTCTAGCAGCTTGGTATGACAGAAGCCATGCTGCACAGAGGGTAAATACGTCTTGTTTGTATTTGCATGCCTCTGATTTGGGCAACAGAGATTTAGTCACTATGGATGAAAGTGCTAGTTTTCTAAGTAATATTATTGTTTACCTGTGAGAAATATTTCTATATTGAAAGAATGGTTAGGCACTAGCTTCACTTCCTAATGTTTCTCTTATCCTGACACCTGCCTGCACAGAGTCTCTCCATCAACTTTTTCTCTGTGTTCATCAGTAGTGATCCTCTGCAATCACTCATTTATGACTTTTTTGCCTTCTTCTATGGCCGGACATTTGGAGTAATCATCTGCTAAAATAACTTTATTCCCTATTTTAACAGTTTTAAAAACGTGGTCATTCTACTAGTGTTTGATTCCAACATGCCTGTGCACTATCTCTGTTTTGCTTTTTTCTCTCATGCCTTTAGACAAGACACTCCCTGTATTATTGGTGCTGTCTGTCACTTGCATAGGACCATGCACATTCCCAGTGATGCACGTGATTTGGAAGATTGCTACTAAATAAGAATTGTGGTAACATTTTCCTCTACTACAGCAGACACAAAGCTTCACTTTTTTTTGCAGTTTGTAATTAACTTATGAATTGTATACATAATTAGCTTTGATAACGCTTCCGAGAAACTACTGTAGGCTTGCTTGAAAGTTTACTTCACTCCATAGGTATTTCAGAGGGAAGTTTTTTGGGGAAGGAAGCTCCACTGGGTGGATTGTAAGGAAGTTGGGTTTTTTGGCACACTTGGCTAACTGACTTTTTTGCAGCATCCATCTCCATTAGTCCTCCCACTGCTTGACACAATGCTCTGGTCACTTGGAGCCAGGCTAAATGTCCTGGCATCTCACATGGGCAGCTAGGGCTTTACAAACGGATTGTAGTGGATAATGTGTTCAAACTAATTATCCCTGTGGTCTCTGCGAGTGCATAAATTCTGCCCTTGGCTAACAAGATGCTGATGCCACCCATGTTCTCCCTGTGATTGTGGGGATGAGGAGCTGTGTTTGCCAGCTGTAGGTGTCTTCTGATGCTTCATCCTGTGCAGCCACAGTGCTCTGAAGTTGGGAATCCAGCTGCAAGCAGAAGTGCAGCTGTGACCCGAACACTCTCAACTTTCTCAGTCCCTGTCCTTGGCTTGGTGTTGGACCTGATAATTTTAATACAAATGTGTCTCAAGGGTGAGAGACGAGATGTAGAAGCCTAGTGCAGTAAAATAAACTAGACCAGTACAGCACTTAGGATGTTTTATGCCCCCCAATATATAGTATGTATTCCTGCTTATCAACTCTGATATGTTATTTACAGCATTTTGGTTACTATCAGAATAAATGCATTTAACTTTTCTTTAGCATTAGCTTGCAGACCTGGAGGTAAATAAGCCACGATTGACATTGGACTTTTGTTGGATTCTGAATTCTGCTTAGCCCATTTCTAACTATTCAAATCTGGCAACATTTTAGCAAAGATACAGTAACAAATCACCTTATATAAATACTGTTCGTGTGGTAAGAGCTGGAGTGCTTTAGGTTTTACACTTTCCTTCTATTTTTAAAGCACTATGCTGGAGATAAAGCAATTTTTCTGGTAGTGATTAGAAGGAAATGGATAAAGGGTATAAAAAGTTTAACGTCAATCTGCAGGTGCTGAGAGATGAGAAGGGATAACTGAGCTGGGGGTGGACCTGGCAGCCACCCTGCATCAGGAATCCTAGACTGTCTATGAGCCATGATGGTTTGCAGGAGGAGTTTCAAGACAAACTCCCCAAGATCTCAGAGTGATGCATGGGAATTAAACAGCACAAGTACAGGGAGTAATTGAGGGTTTAAAGGTCACTTGCACTCTACTAACTTGAGTAATTGTTTCATTGGCTTCATGAGGTCTAGTCAGTGCCACATGCCTTGGAAGGAGAGGTCTCCAGCAGCCTGTGCTGCAGCACCAGCTGGGAATCCATATCATTCAGGGGTCTTGGAAATGAGGTGTTTCCACTGTGATTGCAAGTGGAAACTCCAACAATAGCATATAATAAACAACCTACATTTGAAATACCTCACTTTTGTGAAAGAAAAAAAAAAAAGCAACAAAACCCAAACTCAATAGATTATTAGACACTTTAATCTATTTGCAGCTGCATAAAGACCTCCAGTTAGCTGGAATATGGAGAGCTTCTCCACATAGTGGTGTTAGTGCCAGTTCCACTGATTCTGTAGAAATTATCCTGCACTTTACTGCAGGCTGAAGGGTTGGCATGTGGTGACAGATTTCAGCATTACTGTGTTGCACAATATGGCTTGTGGACAGAACTGTTCAGTCAATTTTTTGGCTCTAAATGCAATTTAATACATTGATACTTCTAAAGAAGTTTTGGGGGTTTTTTGAATGGTATTGGTAAATAAGAATTGATTTCCTTTCAGAAAACTGTTGGGAGACAGGCAAGTGTTGCTATCCCTGCCTTGTTGAAAGGAGAAGTGAGGAACATGTGCATATGCCATGTTCCTCACATGAATCACCTTGGAGCATACTGGAAGGTTCATGTGGGCTGTTTGAAGCCCAGGTGCCTTCATCTCTCTGAACTTGCTCTATCCCAGAATAGATGGTCTGAGAGACCCAGAGATGAGCTTTCTGGGAGCACAACATGGAAAATGATCACCAGCTGGGAACATGAACTGGAAGAGATATTTTTTCCTAAGCCATGTCAGGGGGAACATGATAATGCTTCAAGACCATGTTTGAAGTGTTCCAACACAAATGTCACAGTTAGCCACTTGCTCTCATCTACAGTGGAGCAAAACTCTGCTTCCTTGGGGAGAGTTTTAGGAACATTTGTGCTTTTTATGTGATGCAGTGATGTCCCCTCCAGACTTCCTGTGCTGAGGGAGAACTTCCATGAGCGTGTTTCAGCTGTGAAGTAGATATAGTCCTTCATCTCTGTAAAGCTTGTTTTGTCATCATATCAAAGTACTCCAATTCATGAAGCAGTTTCTTAGAGCTCACTTAGTCCCATGACTGACTTTTTTATAGAACCAGCAGTTGAGCTGCCTCTCTGTTAACACTGTGTAGGGAGAAGGGGGAACTGTGTCATGTGAACTGCAGGGAAATTAGAACAAGCTAATCAAAGAACAGCAAAGAGGGAAGTTAGATGTTAGAGGCCCTTTCATATAGACCACAAAACATGGAACTAGAAACATGGTCATAATGTGTATTATATTGTAGCACACAAGTAAAAGTACAGCCAGAATGCAGCCAGAAATTATTATATTTGATAACAGATACTTTTTCCATTAAGAAATGGTGATGTATGTAAAGCATTTCACAAAGTTTTCTCAGGGAGATCAGAGACATAGGGTTACTGAAAACAGGTCAGTATGATGAGAAGTCCTTGTTCTTGAAGGATGATCAGCAATACTTGCATGATTTGCATCAGATTTTACTCTATGGGTATTTGTCACATGTTTAAAGGATGGATCTTGACTGGGAAGCTTGTTTCTTTTTTACTTTTTGAAAATAATTCATGGTGTCTGTAGTGGTTTAACCCGGGCTGAGTGCCAGGGGTCCACTACAGCCCCTCTCTCACTCCCCCTTGCCCAGCTATAGAGGAGAGAGAGAATATAATGAGAGGTTTCGTTATTCATGATAAGGACTATAACAGATTCTTTCTTAATCACTGTCACAGGCAAAACAAGACTCCATGTGGGAATGATAGTCAGGTTTATTACTAACAAGATCAGAGCTAAGAGTGAGACACTAAAAGACACCTTTTACCCCCCACCCCCTCCTTCTTACATCCAACCTGCTCTCCCACAGCGGTCAAGGCAAAAGGCGAGGTGGGGGGGAGGTGTTGCTGTGGTCAGCTGCTGTTCTCAGCCGCTGCTTGGGGAGAGGAGTCCTTCCAGCC
>VXBA01010948.1:313482-372929 GCA_013399895.1 Serilophus lunatus | reverse complement strand
TCCACCTGCTCCGGCGTGGCTCCTCCACGGGCTACAGGTGGATCTCTGCACTCCTGTGGTCCTCCATGGGCTGCAGGGGGTCACTGCTTCACCATGGGCTGCACCATGGGCTGCAGCTGGATCTCAGCTCCGGCGCCAGGAGCATCTCCTCCCCCTCCTTCTGCACTGACCTTGGTGTCTGCGGTGTTGCTCACAGGCTCTCACCCTGCTCCTCTCCAGCAGCCATCTATATTTTCCTCCTAGCTTTTTTTTTTTTCTTCCTTCTTAAATATGTTATCACAGAGGCGTTCTGTCAACCACTGTTTGGCCTGGCCTTGGCCAGCAGCGGGCCCAGCCTGGACATGGGGAAACTTCCAGTAGCTTCTTGAAGAAGCCTCTCCCTCAGCCCCCCCCCACTGCCACCAAAACCTGGCCACAGAAAAACCAATACAGTGTCCAACCTATAATTCTCTTGGAAGAATTTATACCTGTTTCTCTTGTTCTGTCTGCAGAGCATGCAGAAAATTGTTTCTGCCCTATACAGAAGCATAGAATTGTTTCTGACTAATAGATATTTGAAGACTGTTGACATGTCTCATCTTGTTTACATTCTGCAGAAAAAAAAAAATCAATCCAAGTGCTTCAGCTTTTTCCCATATCATACTTTCAAAGATCTGATGATCTTCTATTCCTTTTATTTGGATGGGTTCTACTTTGCATGTGGTTTCCAGACCTTGACTAGATACAGAAAGTTAATATAAATCCCACTTAGTAAAATTTTTCATAATGGAAGTCAATCACTGATCCCCTACAAGGACAGGGAAATTAAACTTTTCAGTGTTGACATGATTTGCCCAAGGATACCCATCAGAGAATGGGCAGCGCTAGGAAGATGAGCCAAAAGCACAACCCCCTGACCAGTCCCTGTGAAGACTGGTCTCCCTTGACAAACATACTACCTGAAAGCCTTTCATTGGTGAAGAGTACCATGTAGCATCACTAAAAGACCTGGACTGCCCCCAGGAAGTGATCCTTTTTCTTGCAAAGTGTGAGATACAGCAATGCTTCTTGTATTTATGTGCTGCCTGCTCTTGGTATGGCTTTAACCCATCTTAATTCTTACAGGTTTCAGTCTCTTTCAGATTGAAGGCATGACACTTCGAAATTTATCCTCTTCCCTGACACCTTCAAGACTTTACATAAATGAAGATGGGCACCTAAGTTTAAGCTCTACTCAAAGTAAATTTGTTCCTTTTAGTGGTGATTGAGTAAAGAAAATCAGAGCATTTTAAAAAAAGAGCTGGTATATTCTGCTTTCTCCTACCAAATTCACTTTACCAACTCAATTAAGTAAAACTACAAGCACCTCTAAAGTGATTGCTGTTGGAGTTTCCCAGCATGAGTTGCAGTTGGAGCAAATATATTTATTCTTAACTGTTGTGCTGTATTGAGGACATTAAAATGTTCAGCCTTCTCTTTAGCTATATGATGTTTGCTGAAACACATCATAGCTCAGCCACATTGAGTAAACACATACTTATCTGTCTGGTTTAAAAATATTCAGCTCATCTATACGTCTTATTGGGCATGTTTATCTTTTTGTTGTTTATTTGGGATTTTTTGTTTGTTCGTTTTTAATAAGAATAGGTTTATTAATTTTCCCCTCAGCTCTATTGGAATAGTTTATCTGTAATTTAGGATGGAGGAACTTTGTTATCAGTGGAAATCAAATACTAATTTGATACCAGCAATTGTTTAACCTACCCAATGCCAGAGGGACCCCAGTGCAAGAAGGGGTCTACTAATACAGCTTTATGAACATGCAGCACTCGTACTAACACACTGCTGATTAAAAAAACACAGGAGACATTTCTTCAAAGGATTCAGAATGAAGCCATTAGTCCCATTTCCACACATGGATTTTTTTTTATTTTGTCCTAAATACATTTGTTAGACTACCTCATTTTAAACAGTAGCTGAAGCTACATTAAGGAAGGATTTTTGCATATGTTTAATCCATCACTGGAAACAATTGAGAGTTATATATATATATATATTTGACCTGATAAATATCTTAGCATTTAAAATCCTTCTGAATCCTTAAATAGTGCTACTTAATCTCTTAAACATGCACTTATAATGACTTAAGAATCCACACACTGGAGATCTAGTGACCCACTTGTGTTCTGCACTGCCATGTGCAGGAGGTGACTTGGATTGTATTAATCCAAATAATTTTTGAACCCTGTAAACACACTCAGGACTTTGCAAGTGCTAATGAGCACTGCTTGCATGCTAAGCAAATTGCGTTCTCCTGTCAGAAGCTCTGCGACCGGTGCACAGCCCTGTGTTGCACACTGCAGTGGTGAGCTCTGCCCTTAAAAGATCATTTAAATGTAGTGTAGTTACTAGGAAATGTGTGTGCTGAAACTTTCAATGACATTAGATACTGTGTCAAGGAAACAGACTAGAGTTTGCCTCAGTCTTTGAGTTCAAAGTTTTGAACTCAAATAATAGTTTCTTTAAACCTAAATCTTCTCTGTAGTACAGAAGAAAAGAAATGCTTTTCCCTCCTTTGAAGTACAGTGGTGGTCTTGAAACTGCGTTTCAGGGTACTTGCCATCTCTGAATGCTTTGTTGGTAGCATAAGCTACAACCCCTTTGTATGACCCCTTACCTATGAATCATTTCTGTTCCAGGGAAGGATGAAAAAATTATTAAGTATGAAATAATATAATGCCTAGTAATTGCCTTTCCTGAAGCAATAGAGGTGTATTTACACATATGAATGCACCAATCTCAGTCATCATAAACCCCTCTGCATTAAGGTATTTAAACAATTTATAACTAGTGGTAATATATATATATATATATATATATATTTATTAGCAGCTTTCAATATTTTAATGTCTAGCCTCTAAACTAGTTACGTTTAGAGAGATACTGTCAAGTTAAATGTACCTTCTTTATGTTTCAAATGGTACTATTCGGTATTAGCAATTTAATTTCAAACATCCTATTAGGGCATTTCTGAGAGATGCCCTGCACTGTAGCCCTCCATGCCTGCAAAGCACTGTAAGGGGTTCTGTCCATCCTCAAACCCATTGCTGTTTGATTAAAAAGCTATTCTGTCTTTTACACCATTACCCTATTTACCTGCTCTGTGCACACTTAGAGACAAACATTTAGCTCACCCTGGTTCCTCTTAGCACTGATGCTAGCGTGCCAAGCAAGCACCCCAAGATGCTGCTGGGGGAGATGAAAGCAGCAGCCTTGGCAGTAGTATAGTACTTGTTGCCTAAACAGCTGAAGGAGCACTGGCTTTACAAGGTGATAGGCATTTTGGGCTCACCTCACCAGCCCATCCTCATCAGCAGACAGAAGGTGGCTTTTCTAGAAGCTGCATAGTAGGTGATGGCTGCTAATTACCATATACTGAAGACTTTGCATGGTGGACAAGAATGATTTCTAGAGAAGCAAAATGAGTTTTTTTCTAGGTCCCCACTGCAGCTGACCATGCTGGACTGGGTTGTGGCGCTGCAGGTAGAGTTTGGAAAGCCCATCTTGATCTGTGTTTGCCTATTATGAGCTGCTGTAGGGTACAGCTGTATTAAGTGTACACCTGCCCTGAATATTGCCCTCAGATCCTCCCTCCTCTGAAGTTACATCTCATCATCCTCCTCCCATCCCACTGCAACTGTGTCACTTAAGGTTCTTTTTTGACTGCAGGTCAGACCAGCAGTCCTCCCTGTCGTGTAACACTTGCTCCCTCTGGAGCTGAAAGCCTTCTCAGAGGGCAGTGAGTCACCTTGCGTAGCACAAGGGTCATAGTTTGTCATTCACACTTAAATGCATTTCTTTTGTGAAGGGCAAATAAACCTGCTTTCTTGTTATGTAAGTACGCTTTAGCAGTGAATGAACCCTTTAAGCTAGTTTGCAAATAGCTGCACTATAGGTTAGAGAATTCTTTTGGGGGAAAAAAAGGGGAGTGAAACTGTGAGCCTATTTACATACAGATAAATGATCAGTTTTTCCTAGGGCCTTATTCATAAACCACAGGTAGAGCAGGGTACTCTATATTAATTGGACCAGCTCAGTTTGCTCATGGACTTTTCTTCTCTCAGAAAATGTAATTTCCTTGCAACACTCTCTGAAGTCAGTCACCGTGTGGCCAGAATAAATGCAAATACAGCCCCTCCTCTTTCAAGAGCCTTACCAGCTTGCTCCAGCATGAGAGGCATTAAAAACCACCATATTACATCTTTGCCTTTAAACCAGCTGAAATATAAACAGAGTTTCTGTGCCACAAAGCTCTGTCCTTGAAAGCAACATAAAAATCAGGACTGTGAACCTATGGTGCCTTGGAGTTCTGCCTGAGTGCCATGGGCAGGATGCTACTCATGCACTGGATGAAGCATTGCTGGGTCAGAGGCATTAAAATGAGTGTTTATCCTATAAAATGAACTTGAAAGATTCAGCTCTCATGGCCGTGTGATGAGGTCTCCTGGAGTCTTGTTTGAGAAAACTTGTTTGGGAAAGGACTTGTTTGGACAGGGTGGCCTTGACTGAGTGACAGTTCACTGTCCTCTGGGAATAAACATCTCTTAATTTTGGATTTTCACTGGTGCTTTTTATTTTTTTAATTTTTTTTTTAAAGAAAGATTCCTATCACAAATGAGACAGATGAGCTGTATTGAACACATAATCAAAGATGGTGCCTGGGTGAATGCCCAAGGAAGATACTGGGAGAAGGGGATTCAGTTGTGTGACTGCAGGTTTCTCATGCTGACACCTGTGATTGCATGGATGAATCTCATCTCAAGGATTCAGAAATTCAGATATGCAGACTCTGGTACTTGCAATGCTCCCTAGGTGTGAGCTGCTCGTGGTTCTAGCAACGCAAGACCTGACTCAGTATGGTCAGAGAAGCTGGCAGAGCTACATGCCTCCTCCTGAAGTCCCTGCTGATTTTAGGCCTCTCAGCTGCCCTCACCTCCCAGGACACTGGCAGTGTGGCAGCCTACAGTGGCATGTTACACGTGCCATGGATCCATGTACATGAAATGCGGGAGAGCCATGTCAGTCTGCCCCATTTCTGCCTTCCAGCTCCATGAGATAGCAAGTAGGATTTACCATCCCTCATGCCCAGGGTTTCATGTTTGTTTTAAGCAATGATTGTGAGATCTTTGCAGAGATCATCTGAAAAATGAAGTGATCCAAAATAGCATGTATCTGTAAAAAGCTTGATTTCTTAGGGGTGGTCTCTGGCTGGCTTGGAACATAAGAAGTTATTTTTGCCCTATATGTTGTCTCTGTAATTTGAAGGTTTGGATTCCTTTTTTCTTTTATCTTGTGCAAAGAAAGAAACTGAGTAGTTCAGGTATATTTACTGAACTGCTATTCTGTATTGAATCAGCTGAGATCCATTCATCATTAAGTTCTGATGCCATGCCTTATTTTTAAGGGTGAGCTATGGACATTTGTTACTTTAGATAGGCTGCTTTCCACTCTGCCGCTGTTAACTTTCTGTTTGTCATCATGGATAATGCATAGTTCTCTCCAAAATTTGTCCTTCATCTTTTTAAGACTGAATCTATTATTTCCTGTGCTACAAGGCACATCAGAGATACAGCTATTCTTGTTATGAAAATAGTCACTGTAATCAAGTGAAGATTAATGGAAAGGTTATTTCTGTGAATATCAAGGGGTTATGGAATATGGTATTTTCCATGATATATTCATATTCAGAAACTGGATCACAATACTGCCACCCTCTTTTTTCCCGCATTTACAGATGGTGTTCTCGGCTATAATCTCTCCTCAGACAGTTGTTTGTAGTAGCAGCATCCTGAAATTCTTTACCTGCACATGATGAATCCTACTTAACCAATTCTTCATAAATCATTTGTCCTTTAAAGCATATGTTTTTATTCTAGCAGAACATATGGTCTATCTTTGGTCTGCCTTATGTACTATTTGAAGTCTATTTCAGTGGCTTCCTAGACATTTCTGCCTCGTTATAGTCATTATTGTCTTGGTCTTTTGTCAAAATGGAATCCAAATGATATTTTTTTGTTTGGTTGTGAGTATGCTGTATCATTGCCAATTATTTTTGAGTCAGAGCTATCTCAATCTTTTTAAAGTTTTCAGCCATATATTACAGACTGAGTGTGAATATTGTCAATTCTCAGGAGAGTTTTCATGCATTTCTTCCCCAAAATAGTCCCACACAAGCTCTTGGTCTTCTGACATGGTGTGAGTAAAATCTTGAGAGTATGTTGTCAGTGACTGGCCTGAAGAGCTTGGAGGATGTCCCCACAGTCCTCTCTGCTGCAGTGAAGGGTTCTCACGTTTTTATTTTCTTACCTCCTCCCCTAAAAGACAGGCAGCAGAAAATGACCAAGTCCTCACAGGTCCTGGGCATGGATCTGGTGCGAAAACATTAACAGGGATGTGATTTTTTTGCTGAGCTCTACAACATGCTCTGGTGGGCTAGAGGGACGTGCTTGGCTAGAGCAGTGGAAATGTTTTTGCCTATCTCACAGTGCTTCCCTCTGTGCAGGCTGCAAGTACAATGTGAGTGCTACGCTGAGGTAGCACACGGATGTTTTTGGAAGGATTTGAAGCCACATCCTCAAAGACTGAGTGTCTATCAGTTCATCCTCCTCCTCCTCTTCCTGACTGGCTCTGTAAAAGATGCCTAAATCTGGTCCCTTACTTCTGTTGTGGTACTTTTATAGAGAATGCCTCATGTGTAATGCCATTTGATTGTTCACACAACCAAAGGAGTTTTTTTATTAGCCAAAAATGATCTTATTTAGCATGTGCTACATGCATCTGGCCATACCAGGGCAACCTGGTACCTTGGTGAGGGCACTAAGCAGCCACTCGTGCTACTGCAGGGACAGTGCTGTGGTGTCTTGGGGGGACCAGGAGGCAAAACTACTTGTTTCATCTGAATAGATTACACATCTGCCCTAAGAAGCAATTATTTGTCATTTATTCTGTATATCTGCCATAGTAACAGTGTGCATGAACAATGGCTCACCTGCTTGGGTATGCCCCGAAATCACTTTTGACTTAGTCTGTCTCTGCTGTTCCTCTTATTAATTAATAGTTTATTCAGAAAACACAGACATTTGACTGAGGTGCTTTGGGGTCTTTTAGCTGGCTTCTAGCCAAGTATGCTTGTCAAGGAACCTTCCTTTTCTTCTAGTGCAATGTGTTTGGCTGGTTGCTAAGCACGTTACCTCCTAGTTGCGTATTTAACAGGAATGAGAATGGTAACACAGAGTTTGCTGGTGCTGGATAGAAGCATGGGGGTTTTTTGAGTTAGGAAACAGTAAATAAGGGACTAAAATAATGATAGCTGCTGCTTCCCAGGAAGGATTTTTTATGCATGAATTTCTTGAGATTCTGGTATTTGCTGCATTTCTTGCATTAATGGCTGAAAATGTTTGTACAGGCAGCAAGAAATTTCATCTGAGAAAATGTAAGTAATGTAATATTTGTTATGAAATAGATGCTTTTTAAAGCTTTACTATTTACCTCTAGTATCTTTTTGGCAAAATCCTATTTGCCTTAGTGCCGTTGTATTTCCTCTCGTTGTGTCACTCTTCCTTTGTGGATGTCTTCAAGTATGAGTTGCTCTACTTAGGAGTTACCGTGTTCTCTAAGCAAAATGAGTACTGATCCTCTCATTTCCTATTTATATTTCATATAAAAATGTGATTATACTGATTATGGCTTCCTAGTCCACAGAGCTCCTGTAAAATGCATATCTTGGGGCAAGAGGAAATCAGCCAAAGAGTATCCTCGGGTTAATCTTGCTGCTGAAATTTGTTTGAGCGTCTGTTTGAGAAAGAATGTTACATTAAGACCCCATCATTTTGAGTTTTGAGTACTTTGGCAATGAGGAGGGTTTTTTGGTTTATTTTCTTTATGCCCCTAAGCTCTGGTCAATGCAAACATTTAGTAATTGATATGTTTTCTTATATCTCTTTCTTATTTTGTTTGTGGATCTTTTGTGGTACAAGATGTTGAGGGCAGAAACTTTTTTCAGCACTGGGAGCTCCAGACTAGTACCCATAGAGCCACGTAAATCACCAGATAAGTTTGGAGTAAACACATATTTTCAAGTTGCACTTCTAAAAATGAGGAACTTCTCACTAAACACGCTGTATCTGAGCAAAGCTTCTTGTTTATAGGGACTTGGTTGTCCTTGGAGGACAATCTGCTGGGAAAGGTACCAGACATCCTGAATTAATATCTGCATCTCTCATCATGCTCATTGAATCTCACCCCAGCAAAACTTATGGGGCAGGCAGAGGTACATCACAGTTTCCTCCTTGCTTTCTTTAGGATGATTATACCTTGGGATCTTGGAATGTTCCCAGTGAGCAGCTTTCTTCCACTTCACCATAGAGTAACTGATGTCCTTACCACACAGCCTGTTTTTCTCTCCACCCAAAGCCCAGACATGCTTGAGTGTTGTCTGTGACTGCAGCTGCTGTGTCCTCTGCACTGTGGGAGCAGCTGAGCACAGCTCTTACCGCTTCACCTGTGGCACCGCTAATGATGTGCATCCAAAGGCCACATCCAATTTCCTTTTCTTTTACACATGGACTGTGGTGTATCCAGCTGAAGGACGAGCATGTGCTTTGCACAGATGAAATCAATATACCAGTGACTAAATTGCTGGGTTTGGAGAGAGAAAACAGGATGAGCTCCAATAGGTTTTCCATTGACTGTTACCTCCACCAGCAGGACTGTCTATGGGAGTACCTACTCCATGGCAGTCATGCATTCTTTGATTTATAGCTGCCCATGTCTGGCCCCTGCAAGGGTGGCATTTCTCCTTATTGCTGTTCAGGTAAATCAGTCAATCTTGGCACTACAAGCAGCCCTGGGGAGACACTGGTGGTGAATTTCCCCACAGACAGGGGCTGTTGCTTGCTGACAAGTCTGACCAGTCTTTTGGTAACGTATTCTGAACCAGTCTTGAGGAACCTGTGTTTCTCAGTTCTGGGAATGCTCAGTTCTGACCCTGAAGTGTGTATCATCTTGCCTCTGTGCGTCTTATTTCCAAAACCAGTGGCACTACTGTTGGCCAGATCCAACCAAATTTACCAGAGACACAGAAATGTCAAACATAAACAGCCAGAAGTTTTGAGGAATTTACTTTATCTGAGAGGCAACATCTCACAGATGCTTTTGCTCATGGAAAGCCTGCAACATGAGCTCATCATCTTTAATAGCAGGAATCCTCATGAGAAAATGGCAATGGAAATGTCCAATCAGAAGAAACATTTGTGAAAGCCACTAACCCTCTCAGACATCAGAGGGTCCAGCCAGAAGACACAAGGCACCATTAGCTCCAATGATGATGAGATTTCTTCTCTTTCGCTTGAGTTTGGAATCACCTAATTGCCCCCAGCTAATGCCCTATTTTCCACATTCTTGTTCCTTCCACACATTTTAGAAAGCTGAAAAAAAGGGGACATCTCTTAAACTTTCTACAATATTTTTTCTCACTTTCCTTCTGAAAAGATGAACTACTGCTTCACGTGTATCAGAGTTACTAAACAAATTGACAGCAGACACTTAGAGGAGAGAAAAATAAACAGTACTCACACAGAAAAATATTTTTGTCAGTAACCTTTTCCTAGCACACTGAGATAAATGTAGACAAAATTATCATCATTGCTAGTGTATTTCCCCCAGTATGCTGGCTAATCAGTGAGTGTAAAGTGGAAGTGAACAGTTTTACTTACTAAGCATTGCCTTGTGCCTACCTTCATGAAATTTATCCACCATCATGTTGCCCAATCATCCACTTTGATTAGATCCTCCTGGAATTCCCCTCTATTCTCAGTCATTTTGTGTAACTTAAATAATTCTGTTTCCTCAGCAGATTCACCACCTTGCATACTGCTTCCTTCTCAAGATTATAACAAAAATTTTTGAGTTCCAGAGATATAGAGAGCATCTACATCTTCTGCTTGGCAAGAAAATTATTTACTCTTCCTTATAATTTCTTTTCTCTTTTTGAAAGCTCTCGCATTTCCCCATACAATTACAATCTTCCATTAATATTCTTTCACAGGGGACTTTCCCAATAGACTTGGGTAAAACTAAGAAAATGTTTGGCTTAGTAACCTTGAGCCTTCATAGACTTCTGCCAGGCTTATTGCAGATAATATGTTTTGATAGAACTTTTGGTATTTCTCTGTTTAACCATCTGAGTTATTTGTGTCTTCAGCGATCTCTTTTGTGTTTAGATGACTGTATTTTACAATGTAGAGTGAGAAAAGGCATATTGCAAAACAAAGAACAGATTCCTATATGTAGCCTGAAATAAAAATATCAAAATGACAAAACCACAGGTTGATGGTCCTCACCATTATTTCTGTAAATGAATGGGACATATCCATGCATTGCTGGAAATCCAATTAGTAGAAGTCGCAGATACTCTCATTTACAATGCTGCCTTTGTGTCTTTGCTCTTTTCCAAAAGTATGAGGAGTATGTCACCTAGCATTTATTTAGTTGTTTTCTTTGTGTCGTGATTAACGAGTATTAGGAGAGTGCAAGTTTAGCTTACATACTAAGAAATGGAGCTGGGCCAAAACTGTTTGAAGATACCCAACAATGGCTAGATATGATTTTGTTTCCACATATGTTCTTATTTTAGACAGTGTACAGAATTACCTTAGAATTAGAAAATTAAATTATTAAAATGAAATTATTTCCCTTCTTCTAATGATAGAAGATAGCTATCATTTCAGGTGGAAGAGGTGCAGAAGCACGGATGGGCTAAATGCCAGTGGCATGAAAGGCAGAGTACTACAGATGGGTTTGTCCTGCGCAGGCTTTCAAAGCTGCTCGTGTGACCTGTTGTGCTGTGGGTACATTTGTATTGCCTCATGAAAGTCATCAAAGGTATGTTTTGGGTGTGCAAAGTGGAAAAGAAAATAATCTTGGTCTCATAAGGAACTGAGTAACCTTGCTCGGTTGTATGTTGTTTGGGAGAGTTCAGAAGAAAATATCCTGTCCCAGGCAATCTTTTAAAATATCACAAGTCAGAAAGATTAATTCTGAGAAAGCACTGCCTTCCAACCTCTTGGTCAATAGCCATAGTAGATGGTTCCAACTACTCTTTTAGGTTTTGCTGTGGGTTTGTTTTAGTCATTTTGGGGAGGATTTTTGGCTGTTACATGTTCAAGTGAGCACTGTAATATTTTTTTTTTCATCCATATGTTAATCTCTGAGGAAGTTACTTCTTGAAATTTGTTTACTGGGCTATTTTTGAGATTTAGGAACAAATTATTCCATGCTGGCTTAGAAACTTCAGTGCAGTTCATGCTCACAGTGGCTCAAGCAGCTACCATTTAAATGTGATGGCAAATAATATCTTAACAGTCATGAAAAAAAGGATCACAATCTGAAATATTGCTACCTACTCTGCTTGTAGACTAAGCTTTTTGCACCTGCAAAAGAAAGACTACCCAGAAAATGTATGTGTAATAGCCTGTCTGTAATAGCTGAGAAAGGGAGGGTTTGTGCTTATTGATCAGTGTTTACTTGGAATATTTGAATATCAAAGGCCTCACTCTTCTTAAGAAAAAAAATAGCTAAAAAATTGCTGTGAGTCATAACTGCTTCTCCAACCTTCTCTGTAAAGTGTTTTGTGGGGTAGATTACAACAGGGTTTAAAATTGTCCTGATGTCTTAATAGATTAAAAATAATTTTTTGTTTCTGACTGAAGCATGTTCTAATTGACTAACTGAATATGATAAATTATGGCATCATTTGAAATGGTTTATCAGTGATATCAAGATTTGTTTAAATTAAATCTGCAAAATTTCAACCTGTTTCCACACCAGGAACATTCAGGAACTGAATATGTCTTAGGAATCACAATAAATGAACAAACAAATTTAAACATTTAGCAATCCATGTGTGTAATGCCAATAACATCAAGCTGTTGGAAAATGAATGGGAGACACGTATGGACCTTCACAATGGAATTTCACAGTATTTGAGAGACATGGGCTTTGAAAGTACTGTATGTGAGGATTTCTGATCCTAAGACTTAGGCACATCTTGTTTTTGGAATCGCTCGGCTGTTATCTAAAAGCAAATCTAGTGTTGCTTTGTAATCAGCATCTCTCAGCAGAGCATCTCACAGCTTCCAAGCAGCTATTACAATATAAAAGCTTCCCAACAACTGCTCCAGCATACTGGGAAATAGAAACAATAGAAGCATAACGTTGTCCCCTGAATTCTACAATATATGTTGGAGAACAACGGTGTCTTGGTCTGGTTGTACATTAGGATCTGAAAGCTGATGTATTCTTTAGGTCTTTTGGTTTCTGCACTTTTGATTCTTTGTTGTTGTCTTTGGCACATAGCACCATCAGTACCTCAGCCTTGGCCCTTCTGGGACATCTGGTGATTTATTTGATTTGTGTTTGGATTGTCCTTCCTCCTGGCATGTGTGCTCTTGTCAGCCTTACTGTAGTGTACTGATATTTAGTCCTTGTGATTCTGTGACTTGTGGGCTTTTGCTTGGAAGCTACACTCAGAACAGCTTTTTTAAAACTGCGTGGTATTTGTTTAGAATTAGGAGTAGAGAAATTCCAGAGAAAAGAGTTATTGCCCATCAGTCTCACCAGACGAATCCAGTTAACACAGATTTTTCTGCCAGCTAACCCTCTACATGTTACACCCCCCAAAAAATAGGACCCTATCTTTTGGAAGTCAGGCAACTGTGAGTACCTTCTGCAGCCAGAG
Organism: Serilophus lunatus; assembly: GCA_013399895.1. Classification (NCBI taxonomy): domain Eukaryota; kingdom Metazoa; phylum Chordata; class Aves; order Passeriformes; family Eurylaimidae; genus Serilophus; species Serilophus lunatus. The sequence goes on along the minus strand of VXBA01010948.1, from coordinate 360,154 downwards.
GATGGGACCAAGCAGACTTGGCAAGAGCTGTGGAAGGGGGAGATGGAGCAATGTGCCTTCCATCCTCAAGGCATAGAGCTCTCCCTGAAGTTTCACCTCTCAGCATATCACATTAACAAGACAAGTGGAGGTATCTGTGGTACGTATATTTGTGCAAAAGAAAAGGAAGAACAGATATCCCTGAGGTCTCTATGCTTGGGATCTGGAAATCTTATTTTACATATCAGCAGGGTTATGTGTTATCTTTAATAATCTGAAGGTAAGGTTTACTTCAATTTCCTTAATGTCTTGTGAGGCAAGCAACTAATTACCTTCCTATCTTTAATTTCTCTTTTAAATCTATTGATGAAGTAAGGAAATTCTGCAAGGTATTTTCCATTTATTTTTATCTCATTATCTGAATATTCCCTTTGCCCATCCATGCTTCCTTTATGCATTCACTTGCAAAAGCTGCTCTACTGTAGTACTTTTAATTATTCTTGGTGTTGTAGAACTCCGTCTGATTATTCTGTATCTTGTAAGCTCTCAGTTATAAATCAACTTTATTGTTCTGAGAATCACCTGATACTCTGTATGTTCATCTACAAACATTAATATGAAAGTATAAACAGATGCTCTTCTTCAAAAGTCATTGTAGCCAAGTTCTCAGTAAAGCAGGGTATGGCAAAAAGGATTCTTTCCTTCCTGACATTAGCTGTTGAAAGAAAACTACAAGAGGTTTAATTTCCTTGTAGTTGTCATAGTAGAAAACCATTGGAAACATAATCTTAACTTGAACCATTTGTATGTCCCAGTTTATTTAGGTAAGTTACATTACACTCACTATCAGAACTAAATGGAATAACTTTTATATTATGAGAAGAAAAAAGATGCTGTAGCTTGTAAACAATCATCTAGCTGGAGTATGTAGATCTGGATGCATTTGTCTTCATAAAGATGGAGCAACATGAGGTTGCAGAAGCTGTAATGTCTGGACCACTATTTACAAACACAAGAAGTCTGTAATTTGCCAAGCAACCAAAGATTATTCTTTGCAAGATATCCAATAGCTCAAGATGGATAAAAAGAAACAAAACTAAATCCAAGCTGCATCCTTTTCTCCCAACTCCTCCTAGATACAGTTTTCACCTGTGGGATAGTGAAAAGACAGAAGTTAAGATAGAGCAAGATTTACAGAAGGAAAAAAATCCAGCTGGTCATGCTGTCCCTCATGGAAAGTTCTGTAATCCTGATAAGCACCTGATATGTTGATGGGTGTGGCTATCATGCCATTGTGATGTAGCTCAGATGGGAACTGAGGGCAAGAGCCTCATCATGAACACAGCTCCAGGAGGACGAGGGCAGCCCTTGTATAAGCTCCCTCCAGCTCTTTCTTCACAGCACCCCGCACCAGCTATAAATCCAGAGAAACAAATAAAAAATTAGGTGAATTTGCACTATATCAGTGGAATAAATTAAATGTTTGTAGTTGAATGATGTGAAAACAAAGTAAAAAGACATGAGGACAATAATCATCGTCCACAAGTATGAAAAAGAATGAAATATTTTATCAGGACAGGACAAAATCACACGTAGCTTCTCTAAGGGACATAAGCAACATTATAGAAAGAAAAATAATTTGTCAGTCAGAGGAAGTAAAAAATCCAAGAGTGACTTTTGTACAGCCATGTAGCTGTCTATGAAGGGGGTGGTCAAGTCAATGGCTCATAACATTTATTAAATGGCCTCATTGAAGCTTTGTATCTCCTCTTCTAAGGATGAATCCATGACTGACTGTAGCTTCTCATCATTTGCTCCTTTGTTAGAGCTCTAGACAATGATTTCTGATTTTTTCTCAGACAACTCAAAACTTTTTTTTAGCATTGAAGCACTGTGAGAAGGATCCTTATGAAATATTGCTGAGGTTTGAAAAATATTTCCACTGTACAGCCTCCTATTAGTTTCCAGACTCAGTAACTAGTGGAAACTATCTGAAAGCAGGAATTATGTCTTCTATTTGAGAACATCTGTGAATAGATATTTTTATCTCTTCTTCTTCCAGTTATATCAAATTTAGTAACATTATTTCTTGTATTTTATTATATGTACAGCCATAAATTACAAAGATAAGACAGTGACCATAGGAAGCCTTACTTGGTTAAGTGAGACTACAGACATATGGATAATGGCTCTTAATAAGTTTCACATTGGTATAAAGAGATCCTGCAATTAAATCCAAATTGAAACTTGTGCAGAAGAGTTGTTGGGTGAAGTAAATTAACATCAATAGTAAAAATGAGACTCATAGAATATCCAGAGTTGGAAGGGACACACTAAGGTTATAAAAGTCCAACTCCTGGCCTTGTACAGGACACCCCAAGAGTCACATCATGCACCTGAGTGCCTTGTCCAAACACTCCTTGAAGTCTGTCAGTCTTGGTGCAATAACCACTTCTCTGGGGGAAGCCTGTTCCAGTGTCCAACTATCCCCTGGGTGAAAAACCTCTTCTAATACCTAATACTCTCCCTTCATGTCATTCCCTCAAGTCCTGTCACTGGTCACTAGAAAAAAGAGATCAGTGCCTGTGTCTCCACTTCCCCTTGTGAGCAAGGTTAGCTGCAGTGAGTTCTCCCCGCAGACTCCTTTTCTCCAGGCTGAACAAACCAAGTGACCTTGGCCTTCGCATCTGAACAGCAACCACATAGGTATTGTGACCTTCCTCCTGCTGGTGCAGAAGGACTCCTTATTGCCTGATGATGCTTCTTGTGGTAAGGTAGGAACACTGAGTTACACTGGGTAGCAAATACATTTGGAATCAAAGCACCTGGTGGCTCATTTTGTAAGGAAGTGAAAATAAAATTTCTGTGCTCCCATTTCTCATCTACGGAGTGTAATTAGTGCTGTATCTTTGCTCTTTTGAGAATACTTTCAATGAGAAAACATGAGTGTTCTGACAATAATGTTTTGAGCTGTCACTGAGCAGTAAGAAGAGGAAGGATTCTTCACTTACTTTCACAGTATTGTCCAGGGAGGCTGTTCTCACTGCTTACACTAGCTTCTGACTGTGAATAATTGCTGTGCTCCTCTGGGGATAAAAATCTCTCGCATCTGACTGATCTTCTGCTGTGGTAGAGACAAAACACTACCCTAAATAGTGAGTTTTCCCATTCTGAGCTCCAGTTTTTGTGTGAAGACCCAAGCATTGGCGCTGTGTAGTTTCAAGTCAGACCAAAGAAATAAAACTCTGCTGATTGCATTGGCTGGGGATGTTTTTTCTAGTGAAAAATGAAATTCAAGTGTCTGACAGTGTTGATCCAATGTCCAATCTATATTGACACAAATGTAAACTGTGGTGGAAATCTGCAGAGATTGTTTTGAACAGTTCTTCTCTTCCCCTTCAGACACAGTACCAGAGGTGACATTAGGCAACTCTGCAGACATACTTGCAGAGATTTTCTGTGAATTACTTTAGGCATCTGTCTTGTCACTTTGCCCCTACTGTGTATTTGCTTCTGCACCTGTTATTTTCTGTGCAAATTAGTAAGCTAAGTAGTAGGTATTCCTAATAAAATCACAATTAAGAAAATTTCCATCTCCCTCCCTGCTGAGTTGTGTGCTTGTAAGGTAAAGTGGAACAGAAAAAATTTAACCCCAAAAGTTTTGAATGTTTATTCAGTGTTAATCATTCTCCATGCCCTTCATGATTTAACTGAGAATGTCACTGACAGATAGGTCATTCTTACTTTGTCTTAGCAATTCTTTAAAATTGCTAATTGAGAAGGGAAAGCAGTCTGGGTGATGTATCACAGTACATATCATGCATTTCTCTCCCTTTTCATGGGAGAATTTACTATTCAGAGTGACAGTCCATGTTTTTTTCCCAGAGCAGAAAGAAAATGCTGATAATTTACTACAGTGAATTAAGGTATTATGTGGCATTTGAACATACTTAAAATCGAGTTCATCTTAAAAGCAAACCCTTTCATGGACTCAGCACCATGTACCACTAGCTCTTAAAGACTCATGAGCTGTTCAGATGTGATTCTTGTGGCCAAGGCCCTGGTGTTTTGTCACTGAACAATCAGTACCTTTGTCTAGAGAGCTAATGAGCTACAGGGGTCTGAGAATCTGGCACAGTTATGAGTAAAATGGAGACAGGGACTGATTCCCATCTCAGAAGTCAAGTAGTGTGAACTGGCAATGTGTTACTAGCTCCCTCTGTAGCGGAACTGTGTTAGAGACAAGTCATTGGAATAGCCAAAAATAGTTAGTAAATGGAACTAATCATTAAGGACAATCAAGGACCCAGTGCTTGAGTTTGGTCCTTAGTGCTCTTTTACTATATAAAGACACACTGCTAGAACCCAGCTATAGCCCCTAGGCCAGGTCTATCCTATGGTGAATTGAAAAGACCTTTAGGAAAAAACTATGACCTCCTATATCCATATTATTCCTGGAGCTCTCTCTGTTCTTGCCTCTTTGAAGTATGAGATCTCATCCACTCAGAAATTTTGAGATGTCCATTGCACAGTCAGGAAAGTGATTCAGTTCAGATACATTCAGAATGGCCTCTCTATGTAGCAGATGAGGGCAGCATCTGCCCATCCTTATGGGAGCTCCATCTCCACATATTGCTCTCTCAAACCCTGGCGTAAGACAACAACACTCAGAAGATCAGAGCAAAGGTAAATCCTGATATAGAAAATAACAGAATGCACTGTCATCAAAAACGTCTCTTACAATCAGTTAAAATAGACGGCACAGACCTTATGTTGGGAACAGTATAGAAATCTGTTCAGCTGATCATATGTTGGTGTCTCCCTGAGCCTGAGATGGACAATCCACTATACACCTCCACCTGTATTTTCTAGGTTGACTGTGATATACTGGTAGCATACCCAGCTCACACAGAGACATCTGTTTTGCCTTACCTATGTGCAGGTGCCTCATCTGGAGCTGAATTCTGCCCTTCTCTCTCTTGCAGAGTAAATCATTGCAGATCAGGTCATATCTATTTTTGCATTCACTTCCAATTGCTGGTCAAGGCCACTGGGATTTTCTTTTAAGAAGGTCATATTTCTTGCCAGCAATTTCAGCAATACTACCATTGAAATATGCGGTTGTCACGCAGATTGATGTGCTTAAGCCAGCTGCATGATCATCATACCAGCACCACTATCACATTAAATCTATCCTGGACATGCAGGTCAGCCACATTTCCCAGCTGCAGCACAGACATACATCCATCCACAAGAACCTGGAGGTAGAATGTGGGGGCTTAACTGGGATATTAATGAGATGAGCTCTCTTCCGTCAAGTCACTCTCTTGCTCAGTGTTATGGCTTTTGTTCTCAGGTGCTGGTCTGCTGGCACAGGTCTGGGATGGGGGAGTGTCAGCCACTGCCACTGCACTTGCTGCCACTGTGTAGTGCTTGTTAATTTTGAGGGAAATCTGGGCACACATGTCTTTCTTCTTTTTTTCTTTTTGCTCCCCAGTAATCACTTCCTTGACTCCATTTTTTACATGAGTCCAGATGTCTTCCTGTACCCTTTTAATTACATGAGGGGCACGCACCATTTAACGTTACGTAATGTGTTTTGGGTTTCCCATACAGCATGTAGGGGTGCATGCTTCTCTTCCCTTTTCTTTTACCTCTGAGATTATTGGAAACCAACTCACTGACAACAAAAGGAGAAGTGACTGATTGTAGTTCACATATTTCTGTTCCTGAGAAAGCTTTCACACGCTTTAAGGAGTAGTGTTCAAAAAAATCAGCAAGCTGTCAAAAATAGAGCAGCAAGTAGTGCGCTCCGTTTATTTTTGTCTCCCAGCTCTCCATGTTGAATTAGGAAACATTAAATATTTTAAACTGAGGAAGAAAAGGATGAATTCTGGGCTTGATGCTAAATCCTGACTGTACTAACAAAAGATAAATCAAAATTGATACTATTTGGTGATGCATAAACACTCAGGGTTGTTTCAAAATGCGTAATTTGACATTGTTTGGAACTTCCTTGCCACTAAATTGACTCAGTCTTGAGGAAATAATTTAATAGCTGCTTCAGAATACTCTAAAATTTCCAGCACATGATCCAAGTCATTCATAAACCTGTTCCTGTTCTCTCTTTCTCCCTCTCTCACCTCAGTTAAATGTGTTTGAGAGCATTTTCTATTTTCTTTTCAAGTAAATAAACTATTGAATGTTTTGTGAAACTAAGTTGATATCTTAAGAGAGATTATTTTAAAAAATATGTCTTAGGGACTACATGATACCTTTCTGTGATCCTCAGAAATGCCCATTAAAATTGATTCCTGTGGTTATTTATCATCATCTGTGTTTTTCTCAGCCTATACTCTGGTTATTAGCTATCATAGTGCAAACAGTTTACCCCTTTGTGCTGTTTTTTAACACACATTGCAGTCCCTATACAGTGTCATCAGGGTTGGAGTCTGCCTTCATCTTTCACATGGAAAGAAGTAAAATTTAAATAAATGTATTAATGAGCAGCTGTACAGAATGCAGGCTTAGTTCATTTAATTGCTTGTGTGGACTAACTGCAGTTGTTATCCCTCACTGCCTAAATGAAAACGTTTATTTCTGTTCAAAAGTATTGTCAGCTCCAACACAGCAGAATACTGACAATAGATATAAGGACAGCAATAACTCATAGCCAGTGTGTAATCTGTGCTTGATGTGTGTGTAATTGATAAAAATTGCTTTCTGTTGGTAACAATGAGAGAATACACTGTGCTCCATATATCTGTCAGGATGGCTTTGCACTGGGTGTTGATGATCTTTGGAAATGTTGCAATAAGACAGAAGGTCAGTGCACTTCATTCCTTTTAAATTAGTTTCCATATGGTCTTTAGTGTGTAATATAAGGGGTGAAGGCACTCTGGGCTTTCTGGGGAAGCATCATTTAGTTTAAGCTTATGCTCGCACGTAGGGATTGTTGTGAACCTCTAGTCTGGTTGCTTGTATAAAGAAGGCTATCAGCTACTACTCAAGTGATTCTTGTTTGAATAAATCCTCTCTGTCAGAAAAAAAAATAATCATGAATTAAAGATGAAAGAGCCAAGATGAGCGAGTACGTGGTGACAAAGTACTCTGTCTTACTGGCAAGAAAAAAAAGGAGAAGGATCAAGGGATCAGGGTTTTTTACAAGGGTGGGCAGGGAAACATCCCTGAGGGAGTCATTTAGGCACAGTAGGCGAAGGGTAGGAGTTATATTCCCATCTCTTTCTCAAGGCCCTGTCTCCCAAGCCAAGAGCAGCTCTGACCTCCATTCCTGCACTTGTTTTTGTGATGGGAGCAAGGTGAGGTGTGACATTTGTATGGGGCACTGTGCTGACATCTGGGAAAAGTTATTCCTCTTGCTTCCACAGTGACTAAGATACGGTAATATTTTTCCATATGTTTCTGGGACAGGAGCACAGTTGGATATCCGTGAGAATTAGGTTCTGCTTCCTGGCTCTTTGTTCCAAAGGGGTCAGTTGCTCTTTGGTAAGACAACAGAGTCTATAGGCACAGGAGATGCCAGCTCCCCTAAATTGCTGATGGAATATACCTGAGAAAAGTGCTGCTTCATTTGGAGAAAATGTGATTAGTATATGAATTGCATTATTGGTGAGGAATTGGCCAGAGGAAAGACAAGCTCAGGTGCCACTGAAAATGGAATTGTTAGGCTAAGGTGAAGATACTAATAGAGTCCTTCCAAAACTTATTTGGGAGCTAATCTTATTTAGTATTTTAATTTCTGACCTTGGTGAGAGTTTATTAATGAAATTTGCTGCATTCTCAAGTGTGAAAGCTGCATCAATAAAGAAGAGATTTGGTTGTCATACAAAGAGAGTCAGATGACCTTGAAGTCTCTAGTAATAGAAGTGTGATGAATTTCAATTGTACAAAAAATACAGGTTCCTGCACTCAGAAACTAGTAAAAAGAAATTATACCAAAAGCTAAGAGGTCATCAGCTGAAAAAAAACCTCAACGAAAAGATCTGGTTTTATTTCCTACCATGTGACCATTAATGTAATCAATGGCACATGACCTTGAAAATATCAGAAACAATCTCAAAGATTACTAGAAAGGACTGTTTCAGCAGAGGAGTATGAGCTCCATTTCATAAGACTTTAGCAAGACCTTCTTTAGAGTTGCATCTTATTCAGAAGATACTAACTTCAGCTGGGACTCAGCCAGGAAGTGAAAAGAAACTGTCCGTAGCCACAAGTGAGGTGAAATTCCCATGTCTTGAATAGTTTGGCAAACTGAAAGCCCAGAGGAGGTGTAGCCTAAAAATAAATAGAGGTCGCCATTTAGTGTCCAGCGATGGTTTCTTCATTATGGTGCATCTCTTTCATTTCACCATCATTTGTGTCAGTACTGTTAGCAAATACTGTAAGGGAACCCTGTAGTTACGGCTGAGCACATGAGCTGATGGCTGGAGAGAAGTGTCCATCACTCCTCTCTGGGTTTGCATTTCTTTCTCTCTGTTTCCGGTATGAATGTGTCCTTCACCCCAAAGATAGAGAAAAAGGGCTACTAAAGAGATCAGGGGATATAGGCATGGAGCCTGATATATAAGATAAAACATAAAATATTTATCTTGTTTAGTTTTATGAAGTCCTGTGTATAAATATTGTGATGGAGGGATGCAAATGAGGATTAAAAAAAACTTAAATGAAAGAACCGTGCTGGTATGAAAGCATCTGGGTACCTACGCTGTGTAGAAATTTAGACCTAAAATTTTAATAAATTTAGAAATCAGGAGATTCTTAATATTGAAGGAAAGAGGCTCAGAAACAGCCTTCTTTGTAGAAGTAGCTAAAACAGCACCACAACTTTTAAGCCTGTGAACACAACTATGTGACACAGTTACTCACCGTGTCAGGACAGTGAATGTCAGTACACAAATTCTCCAGTCAGTCCCTGTATCTTTCTCTTTGTTCCTACTAAGGTGCAAGACACATAGTCAGGCCAGAATATTTTTAAGCATTATAGGAACATCTCAGAAGCATTGAATGAACAGAGATTCTCCTGCTTTGATTTTTACACATATATAATAGTCAAGATGATTTCATCAGTGATTTCATTCATCTTAACTTGCTTAAGTATAATGGAAGCTGCCTACACTTAGATAATCTCCTTTTCATAACTACAAATGTGTCATCATAATTGTAACTGTATTCCCTGTCTTACTTTTGCAATGAGTAGGAATATTAGCACACTCGTAGTAATTTTTTAAGCAATTTTTTAACCTTGTGTGTTAAGGTGGCAGAAAACTACAGCTAGCTTTTCCAGAAAATGTGAAAATAATTGTATTTCCATATTTTCAAAGGGAAAAAAACCCCGAATTATCTTTGTCAGAAGTTTCCAGCCTTTTCCTTTTAGGCTTTTGGCTTTTGAATTGAGTTTTTTAGTCTGTATTGTTTTCACTGAAAGAGAAGGTGAAAAGAAAAAGCAGATAGGCAGAAAGAGAAAAAAAACCCCAAACCTAAAAGATTGGTACAATAGCTGGAATAACACAAATTGCATTCTGCAGGAGACTGGGAAGGCAGAAAAAAGCTGTTCCTTACAATGAAATATTGCTGTCAATTTGACATGAACAGGATTCTCCAAACTAAGGAAGAAAAGTCTGGTTAGATACAGTAAGTCTTCGAATCATGAAAAGGCATTGCCAAAAGCAAGTCTGTTCTCAATGCCCACAGTGGATAAAACAAGTTAATGGGTGAAAATTCCAGAATCACTGAAGTGAGACATTATAAAACCTCTTTTTAAATAGCAGATGTTGTAGGCAGGGAAGGTCATGTGGGTGGCTGTGGAAGCACTCTCATCCAAGTTCCTGAGAAGTGATGTGTATGCCACCTGTACCTACACCACTGGGTTGCACAGGGGCACAGCGTATTTCCTGCAGAGTCCTGCTGACTCTCAGGCTGTCTGGAGGAAGGGACCAGCACCATCCACTGCTGAAATGCCTTTCCTCAATAAATAATATTAAATTTGAGAAAACACGGAACAAACACCCAAAAAACTAAACAGAACAAAAAACCTGAAACAAACCAACAAAACCCCCATACTTCAACATCCTTTATTTCTCCGATTTAATCTCTTGTGTATGTTTTGGTCACTTATTTGTAATGGCAAGATTTTTTTCTATTTATGATTTGTTTATTTTATGATGTCCATAAGTTAGCATGCAATTTACTTTGAGCCCCCCAGAAGCATCTCTTGTCCAAGTTCTCTAGCTATATGGCTCAGAAGTCTAAAGAGAGATCTGAAATTATTAACTTGTACTATTTTATGGGCAGAGATACTTACCAGTGCCTTAAAGACTTGGGCAACAAAATTCCCCACAAGACATCTGTCTGAAAGCAGCACAAACAAATTATAGACAATATAATTTTTTCTTTAATGTAGAGAAATACATTGATTCCTGCTGAAGTTAATGTTTCTGGAGAAACATTTTTCTCTGGTCATATTTGCCTGTAAAAGCCCTGGTAGATATTATAATGTAAATAATTACATCTTATAAATAATATTAGCAGGAGCACATTAGGCATAAACTGATTGTGTTAGGATCTTCTTTGAAAGAGAAAGGAACGCTCTTCTCTGCGATGGAAGAGCGAGTTATTGCTCTAGAGTAAGAGGGAAACAACTGTCCCCTTTAAAAACAACACCTTTGAAGCAATGTACAAAGCAGATCCTGTGATTCTGAACTTCACTTCGGTGACAGCTGTTGTTCTTGGGTGTGTTTCTCAAAAGGTAAATGTGGTTGAATTCAAAGCAGTGCAAATAAAAACATAAGGATTTTTTAGGGAGTGATTTAAGAAGGGAAATTGGTAGAGTTCAACACGTTTGCATCTTCTGAGGCAAAAACACAAGATAGTGACTTGATAGTTGCTGGTGATTTTTCATTGCTTTCTCCTCAACTGAAAATCTGTGTAAAGAGCAGGATAAATAATTTACAGATATTTAATATTGAAGTAGTGCGTTATTCCCTCAAGGCCAACATTTCCTGGCTGCTTTTTCATGCTCAGATGGGTTCCTCTGCACACACTGAGAAGCCTGCATGAAGCACGCAACCGGCGGTCTCACTTAGCTCAGGTACATTTTAAAATAACACAGACATAAATCTTTCCACAACCTCAGCACACATTTGCTCACTCTCCTCTTTCTTTCTTATTCATAAATATGGTAACTGGTTACACCAGTCATATTCATCACTCTTTGGTTTTGAGTCACTTTCTGTAAAATAGGCAGAAAGTAGTGCTGGATTTCCTGTTGTTTCCCAAGTGGTTTTGCTCCAAAGCATAATTACTAATTTCTATTTGATGTTTTAATATTTCATTTTGTTGATTCAGTGTGAAGAGATTTTCTTCTGTCAGTCTTACCAGAAAAGCTGTTTTGGTTGTTCTCAACCATTGTGATAGCTCTTGTGAGACCCCACCTGGGGTGTTCAACTGTGTTTTGCTCTGGGGCCTCCAACATAGGAAGGATGTAGACCTGTTGGAGTGAGCCCAGAGAAGGGCCATGATGATGATCAGGGAGCTGGAGCATCTCTCCTATGAAGACAGGCTATAAAAGTTGAGGTTGTTCATCCTGGAGATGGAGAAGGCTCCAGGGAGAATTCCAGTACTTTAAGGTTGCCTTCAAGAAACATGGAGGACATTTTCCAAGGGTACTGATAGGACAATAGTTAATGGCTTTAAACCGAAAGAGGGCAGGTTTAGATTGGAGATGAGGAAGAAATTCTTTACTGTGAGGATGGTGGAGCACTGAAACAGGTTGTCTAGAGAAGTTGTGGGTGTCCCATACCTGACAGTGTTCGAGACCAGGTTGGATGGAGCTCTGAGCAACCTGATCTAGTGGAAGGTGTTCCTGCCCATGACAGGGGGGTTAGAACTAGATGGTCTTTAAGGGGCCTTCCAACCCAAACCGTTCTACAGTTCTAGAATTATAGAAGCAGTTCTTCCATTCACTGTATTTGTGATTTTTTTTAGCAAAAACCTTTCGATACCTGCGTGAAGAACAACTGAGAATGTTTGGCACATCATTTGGATCATAAATATGAATCTGATGAAGAGCTATAAAAAACCTAAATCGTATTCTATTATGTGCCCACTGATTTTCAACACCCAGCAACCAGCTAAGGCACGTATGTATCTGTATGAAGTTGTGGAGGCATGAAAGGATCTCAAATGGTCTAAGGGAAAACAAAATTTAAAATTACATCCCTATGACTGCTCTTTGAGCTGCTCCAAGCTGATGTTTGACTTTTTAGTATCCTGGCTTAGTAAAACACATAGTTTTATATGACAAACAATTCTGTAGAATAGTTAGGAAACTTGCTATACAGATTTTAAGCATAATCCTGATTTACAGGATTTTAGTCTGCTATTGCTATCTTAATATAGCAATACTAGTGTCTAATTTCTCCTAGGTGTAATTTTCATTGGCTATAGGAGAGAAATAAATGAACAAAGGAATAAGTGAATCCATTCAACAAAAATACATTGCACATGAATACTTCTACTGGCTGGATATTTTCCTGTTATACCTAGTTGGCCATGACATATTATTTTACAAATTTCCTTGATTTCAGCAGTTTTCATAGTTCTGTGAATCTTTGATTGAAGATTTTTCTCTTTTTTCTACTACTTCTTTTCAAAGTAGTTTTCCCTATTGGCTCTTAGTTATAACTTGTCTTCTAATAGAATTCAACTCATGATGCTTATTTATGTGCCCATGTCTCTAATCTGCTAAATACTGGGTACACACACATGCACACACAACTCACATACCTGCACATATAGAAATTCCGAAATTGTTCTGCAGAAACTTGCATCCTGAAAAGACTTGTTAAGACGGACTGTCAAAATGTGCTCTGGAAAGCTCTGTGGTACTGGTAATCATTTAAAATTCTATTATCTGCATCAGACATATGTATACCTGACTTCTCCTCAATTATTAATGACTTGTTTGGCTGAGAACCTTAACAAATCTTACTGTTACCTTCCCGCTAATGGCTTTCTTAGATGACTACTTACATGTTGGGCAAGCGTTGGCTGTGCTTGTAGAATTTTTAAAGAAAGGACTAACTGGCTTCATTCATAGAACAAATAAATTATCTGATACCTACTCAGGGTATTTCCTTGTTTATTCTTGCCATTGATCTTCTGTTTAATTATTTCTCTTGAATTAAGTCTAGTTACTTCCCAAAGAAATTACATATTAAACTTGTCCCTTCCAGCTATTCCTAGACTTTCTTGTGCAGATTCCCAGTCCCTAATGAGGTATTGCCTTCTTCTTGTACAAACACTCCTATAAATCCACATTTTGCAGTATCCATATGTGTATTTTCTTAATTCTCTGTGAATTGCTGGATTAAGGGTTCCCAGTTCCATATACTTGTGCAGCAGCTTTCCTGCATAGTACTCTGGAAAACCCATCTCTGACCAATGGTGAAAATTAGAAAGGCAAATCTCTGAGATTTCTACGTAAGCCTTGGACTCTCCAGATTTCTTTCTTCACCAGCTTTAGATATGTCCTTCAGGCTCAACCTTAAGAGCTCAATCATTAAACCATGAACTCCCTAGCATGAGCCCCTGCCAGTATGAACTTATGGGCTGGCTGTTCCAGAAACCTTTATACATGTTCCTGGTCATTTAGTTGGTGGCCTACTGGTGCTTCCATGAACAGGAAGAGCCCATGTGTAGCAAGGCACAGTATTTCTAGGTAATCAGCATATAAATGGGTATCTCTGTAGTGCTTTATGATTGTTACCATTTGGTGGACAACCTGCACGACAACCACCACAGGGAGGCAGGAGATGAATTGGTACTGCACCCTCACTGCTCAGTGAGCACACTTCCAAATTTTTCCTGGCACACTGTCGAAACTGGGATCTGAAAGGAGTAGTGGAAAACCAAGATATGGCTGTGTAATTAAAGATTGTGCCATAATCCATTTGTATGGGAGGATAGTTATTATGTCCTTGGCAAGATTTTCTGCAATGTTCTTCATTTTGCAAATCTGAACAGTTTACTGACTCTGATGTTCCAGTTATTTGGTGCAAATACATTTCTTTTCCTAAAGTCCTTATTTGGTAGTTAAAAATATATAAACTTTTCAATTGAGAATGAACCTTTCTTTAATATATCTTGGTCCAAAAATAGGATTTTGAACAATGCTTTTATGACATTTGCAAACTGCTGGAATAGGAAGGAAAATAAACATGTCTCCAACAAAGTATTTCTGGTGAAAAACAGAAAAGTGGAGTTTTTTCAGAAAGAATTCAGTGGAGATTCATGTTGAGGTTTCAGAAACCTTGCTGTAAATGGGATATGCCCTTGCAAGGTAGAAAGAAGTTGAGCTTACAGATAAGAATTAAATAACAAGGAAAAGAAGTGCTGCTTGCTGGTTTTGGTCCATTGTTATGAAAGAATAATCAGAGTCTTTCTAAGGAAATTCATGTTATAAAATTAATATATACTTAAAATAGTAGTTTAACTGCACATCAGCCTGTAATAACCTGAAAATAGGAGGGAATTATCTGTTTTCTCATTGTTAGGAGGCTTTTCATTCTGTATGTGAGAAGCATGAGAAGTACTGGGAAGACTGCAGAGGACAGGTCGTGTTTAGTATCCTATTCTGCTCCAGGCACCAAAGATTAGCTGACCTCCAGGGTCATGTCTGATGTTCTCAATAGACTGGAGAAAGATGCCCTGACCATGTGAAATAAGATCATTTATTTATACTTCAGTTTTGGGGAACTTTGGAACGTGGCTGATGAGAAACAAGAGTGAAATAATACTGTGCAAAGTGTCGTTTTTGCAATCACTAAAATGCATTTTGTATGTGTGAACCCCATCCCTGGGGTTGTGGCCAAGGAAGCTATAGTATGACAGCCTCTTTTTATCAGACAGCTTGCTTTCTAGCATGGTCAATTTTCCATAGCAATCCATCACACTGAAGCACTGCTCCTTTGAGCCTCACAACACCATGGATAACTATGGCAGCAGGGAACCCATATGTAATTACCACAATGATACCCTCTACCAAATTGCAGGAACCGGTTGCAAAGCAAGGTCACAGAATACGTGTCATGTTCCTGCTGCCACACTAAAAGGAGCTCCAACATCAGACACATTTGTATTCTGCATCTTTAGCTCTGCAGCTCCCTCTCAATCTTTTTTTTTTTTAATCTTCCAAATTAAAGTAGTATTTTAACTAGAAGGCTTTGAAATCAGGATTTTATTTGTTGCCTTTGAAAATATTAATGTACTCAAATGAGAAAAACACTGAGAGGTATAAAATCTGTCTGTTCCTGTACACACAAAAAGTAAATTAAAGCCTTTCACACAATTAACTGGATTTATTGTTGTTGTTGGGTGCTTTTTTCCCTAATAACAAAGGAAAGAGCAATCTAATACGGGAATCAAACAAACAAGATGCTGTTATGAAGTGAAGCTGGTAATGAGTACTTGAAGACTTCTGTTTTCCTTTTTGCATAGACATGAAACAGCAGGTGATTTCCTTTAACTATGAAGGGTACAGTAAATTAATATTGCCAAAAGGCATTGAGGAAGACACATTCCACTACTAATAAATTATTGATAAAGATGTGAATTTTTTGTCACATTAAATATGCTTCATATTTGGTACTCTAGAAGAAAAGCTGAGAGCACAGTTTTTAATCCAGCCACCATCTATTAATGAAAATCTCATTTCAAGAGATGAAAACAATTTGGAGACGAGGCAATTTTTAAAAGATGCATATCTTTCTTCAGCTTTTGTGCAGACTACATTCCTGCTTGTTCAGATCTGTGACTGTATATGAGCACACAAATTATAGCTACAAGAATACTTGTAGCAGTGCATAAAACTCAACACTTCAGTAAAAACAACTTTAAGCTTCAAAGACAAAAGATTTCTTCAGCATTTTGTAGCAGTTTCATCATGTAAACTGTGCCTCAATCCTTATTCACTATCTGCTCTCCAACTCTCTTACGAACACGTAATAAATAGCTGTAGTGAGCTCTAAACACAAATGCAGGAGAATCTCTCTTTATCGCTTATTATTTCATTATTTGCTGGAAAGACATTTTTCACCGACCCTTGACAGAGATACCTCTTCCAGAAATCATATCTTAAGGTCTTGTGTGGGATGCTTCGAGGAGGAGGAACATACAAATTGCAACCACCTGTAAAACATTTGGTTTGGGTGACGTACCACTCTCCCATAGGGATTTGGTTTTGGAGTCCAAGTCACTCTCCAGCAGGCAGTCCATTGCCTTAACCATAAAACCATTGTCTTTTTTCACCCTTTAATCTTCTGCAATGTTGACTGCCACTCTCCCACTAGTGTTGGTCCACCATCTCATCCAGCTGTGTGCAAGTAGAAATGTGTTTTCCAGCATCTGCAGCAGAACCTTGGGATTCTGCACAAGAACAATATGCTGCAGAGTTGTTTCTCACTGCTCAGCCTGAGCATAATCCAGCCTGTGGGCTCACAGCAGCAGCTCTGCTGAGATAAAGAAAAACACTGAATCTTTCCAGCTAAAAATAAACAAAGAAATATAAAAGAGTGATGGGGGGAAGATATTCCGAGTTATTAAAGTGTATTTAAGTGATAGATTTTTGAAAATGAGATTTTCATTAGAAAGTGGCTGCTCATCCTCAGCAGCACTGCCATTTTGGCCTATATATACATTTTTCTAATTTAGGGGCAGTTGGGTTGCAGATGTCTATCCCTCTGAGAGGCTGCCCCCTAGTGTGGATACAGCCACGCCTAGGCACACACAATTAAGCTGAGGTGATGTCTCATAACCTCTTGCCCATCAATCCAAGATATATGGGAGTTGCAGTAACATCACATCCTCTGGAGAGCTCCAAATGCATGCAGTTATGAAAAGAAAGTAACTACTGAGAAAAAGTGCTTTCTCCTCAGACTGAGCTGGGCTTTGAGCAAGACAGCTTCCCTCTGAAGCTCCTGATCCTTCAGGGATCAAAGAGAGCCTGCCTGCTTTGTAATCCAGTGTATCTGCTGCCTTGAGAATGCAGATCGCCTATAACACACATTGCATTAGCCTTGCTTTGCAATTCACAAAACACACAAGATTCAACCTTGATTGCTTTTCTCTGTTTCTGTTTCCCTGGTGCTAAGCTCAGAAGAACATCCCACAGGGGACCTGAATCGATTTCTGGGTATGGTTTACATGTGGCATCTGGGATAAGTAGGCTTTCAGAGACCGCTGTTGCAGTGCATGCACAGTGTAATGAGTACCCTACCAAGAGTCCTGTGTGTTGAACTGGGCTGTTTTTCTCCCCATGGAAGGTAGAAAGGGTTTTTCAGAGCATAATGAAACATTTGAGAGCTGAAAAAACACATCTGTTAAAAGAGCACCTTTTCCTAGTAGTCCCTGAACTGTGAGTACTGACAAGTTTGAAATTCCTTCTTAAGAAATTTAATTTTTCTTGTCATACATTCTCTCTGTACATCTTAGAGGCCTCGGTTTGATTTTGTCACACATGAATTATTTTCATGCTCAAAATGTTTTAAGAGATTTGTTCAAGATTATGTAGTAAATAATTGATTTGTCCCTGAAACTGTATTTTTCGTCTAGCTGTGTTTGGAGGCACACAGAATACACAATTTGAGAAAGCAGCAATCATTTTAACATACTGCTGAAAGCAGAAAGAATCTTGCAATTCTGTGAGTTGTATTTTCACTATTCTCAAAACAACACAGTGTTACATTCACATAATTATCAGTCTCCTGCAAGGCATTTCAGAAGAAAAAGTCAAAGGCAACAGAAACCAGTTTTTCATCACAAAGACTGGGAATGATACATCCAGTCACTGTCCACAGGACTTTTATAAGTCTCTTCGCCTCTTTAAGACTTGGTTTTCCCTGGAGTTTTGGTTGGGTTTTGTTATTGCTGCCCATGAGTTTCCTCCTTGCCGATATTTGCCCGGGAATACTCCACAGATCCTCTACTGGTAGCAACAGAGGAAATGAGAGTTTATTGATGATACCCTCTAAAACAAACTGTGAGGAGAAAGAAGAAAAAGCCTGATTATTTTAATTGATTTTCCCTGCTTTTTTTAAATAAAAGTATTTTTCAAACAGAGAAAGAAAAGTGGACCCAATGGCATAATATGTGGAGATATACTATAGGACTTCACATAATGCTAAAATGATAAACCTGTCTTTGCTTTAATTAAACTACTAAAGCACTTAATCTTTGAACCAGAATTATTGCTCTGAATTGAAAGAATGAAAGAGAATGGGAAAAATTTCCATGATAAATTAAATCTTTCATTTTTAATTATTTAGTATGCCATAATATTTATATAAAGTTTCTAATTTTTACATATCTATAAGTCACAGAGCTTTTGATCTATGCTAGTGTGTTGGGAGCTCAATCACAGGGCACATTTTTCATCTCCTTCTTGTCTTGACTCTCAGTCTGTGCGTTGCTGCATTTTTCTTCCAGAAGGACTTCCCTCCCTCAGTGGCATGAAAAAGTTTCTCAGTTTGGCGTGGAAATTTTAATTTTGACTTTATGGTTAAGATTTACATCTTTTAAAGTGTGTAGTTATTTATATAAGCATATTTCTTTGGCAGGGGTTGACTAGTTCACAGTGAACACTGTGAGAATATAATTTAGAGTAAAGAAGGGTTTCATGCAATTGGGAGTAACAATTTAAAGACAAACTACAGAAGTGATCTATGTACCTGTTTACTATTGTTAGTTTACAGGGCTTGGTTACTCAATATATTTTCATAACTCAGTAGACACTCATGGATTTTCCTTCAGATTGGTGTTATCCCTCAGGGATGTGAATATTGTATTTGGAAATTATGACTGGTAGCCTTTGGGGGTGTGAACAATACAAACCTAGAGAATTTAGCCTCTGATCTATTTCATATTTGTTATAGTTTTCAGAAACTCTTTTGGAAATCGAGCAGGCTTATACTTTCTCAACCACAAGGCCCAAATTAAATAATTTTTTTCACAGTCTCAAGAGCTGCAGAACTGTGACTTTTTGTACTTTCTCGATGCAATACTTTGTATGGTAACAGCATGACCCATCTGCAAGTCTCTGAGAATATCAGTAGCAAAATGACTGTGGCATTTAAAAAATGCAAAGGTCAGAGCTGAAGATACACAAAGTTCTGATTTAAATTCAAAGGACAACTAGTAAAAATTTTAATTATTTTAGATCCCATGGCTTTTTTATGAAAACTGAGTTTCATCTCTTCAGCTCGAGAGAGGAAAGAAAAAAGAACTCGACATCCATAAAAAATAGGACTGACTCCTTAATTATCATCAGTTTGTAATTTATAAGAGGTTTCATGCATATCTCCCATCTCACTCATTTAGGTGATACCCACCCATCTAGCAATACTCACCTTCCTTAGAAACAAAAAAACCCCAGGAATCAGAAAAAATCATGGAGGGAAAATATCATGACTTCAGGGAAAATGAGAACACAGCTGTGAGAGATGGAAACCAAAGTCACAAATGTGTATGTAAGCTTAATTCTGTGTGGACACTCCAATCCTTTTCAATGCACTACTAAAGGGTATGAGCTATGTCAGCACGAAGTGGCTTTGCAAGCCTCCTTTGTGGGTTTGATTGAACACACTGGTCTGGAAATATATTCACTGGAGGTGTGCAGAAAATTAACTCCTCCTGCAATACCCAAATTAAGGATGAGACATTTCAGCCCATAATAACCCCTATTCTCTAGCACTATGAGTGCAGTGGTACCTGTGTGGAAGTATAACAGGTTTGTGTACTCTGGTGTTATCATCCCTGCCCTCTTTCCCTGGTTTGCATGTCTTTGGAAAGAGCTGCTACCGGTAGCTTGGAACATGGGTGTCAAAAGGAAACAGTCTCTGGCACTCTGTTTGACAGAGATTCACAGAACTCCGAATTTTTCTGAAGTCTTATGATGACTCCTGACATCTCTCTTTCATCCCAGCGGCCACAATTTATTTGTTTTGGAGCTGTGTAGTATACATGCTCATTGGTACCACTTGCCACTGTTTTTTTGGTCAGGAATATCCTGCAGTGTGGGGTATTTCTGTTGTCCATCCATCTGCATAGCTGGCATCGTGTCTTGTTTGTGTGCTTTCACCAGCTTTGTGTGCCTCCTCCCGGCTTACAGCCAGGCTGTATGCATCCTCGGGGAATGCGTGAGTGCATGATCTGTGTTTGCTGCATTTCTGATGCTCCCTGGCTGCTTCTCACGTTAACCTAGTTTAAAGCAAATACCACGTGTCAACACAAAACCAGCGACTTTTATTTCAAAAATCCATAAGGACAACATGTAATCCCCAAATTCAGTTCTGGACTACAGACCATGCTGTGAAAATCAGTAGGTTTGTATGAAGTTTACTGAACAGTAAGGGCTCAAAATCTCTAGTAATATCCACAGTATGTTACTGATAATAAGGGAAGTGTCAGATACATTTTATTAACTTCTGCATAGAAACAGTCCTCTGCCACAATGTGAGCTTTCAGTCTTACCTTCTTCTCTGTCATCATGTGATTAAGAAATTGCCACTGACATTCTTTCCCTGAATCATATTGCAAGACACCAGATGAAAGATTATTTCAGAAAAGATAATTAGGAAAGAAGGATCTTGAATAGTTTATATGAGCCACAGATACAATTTATTTATATCAAAGAGAAATTGTCTTTACTTTCTAGAATCTTGGTAAAAATGACTCAGAATGATTGCACTGTTTTGGTTTAGATAAGCAGGTAATATTTTTTAAAAGCATAACGGTATAATGGGTCCCACATTGGAATTCCCTGTAAGTGATAAAAAACCTGAACAAATTGAATACTATTTTCTGGAAAACTGATACATAGTTAAATTTCAGAGAATTTTACTTAACCTAGTGTACGTTCTTTTTCCTCCACTCTGTAAGCACAGCATTTGGCTGAAAAATAACTGAATTGTTGAATCAACAGCGATCTGATCTAAGATCTGAGCAATTACTCCCTTTCTTGTTCATAGCTTTGGATTCATTAGTGTCTGTCCACTTAATTGCAAGAAGCAATTGATTTGGAATTGATAATTAAGGAAATGCTTTAAAATCTTAGAGCAGACTGTCTGGTGGGACAGACTGTGCTGCTCTTGACAAGTGGTACTACCTATGACTGCAAGCATCGGTGATATATGCGACTTGAATAGTCTTGCATTAGGTTTCAAAACCTCCATGAGATTAATTTGATGCCTGTGGCTGATGCAGGTGAGGGTAGGTAACCTCACAGCAAGCATCTGCAGATCACTACAGTGTTGATTTGGTTTAGGTTTCTTTGGAGTTTTTTTAGCAAAACTGTAAAAAATTGACAGGTTAAGTGGAAGAACAGTAGTAAGGTGGCACACAGGCCTTTTCAATCCTATGAATAAAATGTACGAGAGTGGGTATGTGGGGCAGAAAGATTTCTGAATAATATTATGGCATGACAGATGTATGACCACATACAACTAATCTCGGATAGTGAGTTTTCAAGATGTTTTCAGGGCCTGGAAGGGACTGAGAAGGCTGAATTTGCTCTTTAAATATCAAAGGATCAGAGATAGAGATTTGCTGTGGTTAAATCGTGGCATTTTCTTGAATTACATTACATTCAGAAAACAAAATGAGTCTTTCTTATCAATATATTAATACCAGAATTAATTGTGAGGTTTTTTCCTAATTGCATTGCTTATAGGAGAAGAATGTTTAATTAAAATTATGTATTTTTGAGAGAATGCCCTGAGGCAGCTGCTAGCAGAGACCTACCCTGAACACACCTTCTGTGCACAGTGCCACAGGAAAGCAGACAAATCCGTTCAATCACTGTGGTTTGTTCAAGGGATATGTAATAATTTTTCACAAAATATCTAGCATATTTAGATATATGTAAAAAGCAATGTAAATGGATACTTCTTACACAAGGTGGCAAAGACAATACATGGAAGGAATAGTGTTAAAAGTGAAGAAAAAGAATTGTCAAAGCTAAGACAGAAAATAACCTTATCTTTGACAAAATGGGCAACAGTTTACTATTGGCTTATAGGCTGTAATTCCTCTGCCAACATTGTTTTGTAAAACTTTTCATTTTCCATTATCTATTTTCACATGGTGTTAAAGATGATAAAGATGCAATATGAAGAATAATGGAGTAAGAATCCACCTTCTGATCTCTACCATCAGTCTGATTCAATCCAGAAAGAACAAAACATTATTTATTTACTGCCCTAGCTACATTGCTCTGTTTTGTACCAGTATTCCTACCTGGTGTCTGTAACTACTATAGCTTCCCTGCGTCCTCAGTGCTCCTCTGGGTTCCAGAGACAGCTTTCTCTCCTTCTCCTTCTCTGCTCTCAAAACTTGTGAAATGGTAAGTTCCCACATTGTGTCCTGAAAGCTATCACATGCTGAGTCAGAGATCTGGCAGGCTGAGGCAAGAAATAGAATTTAAAGGCAAAAAGGAAAATCCTGGAAATATATCCTTGCTGTGCAATCCCAGATATATTACAAAAGAGCACAAGTATTTTTTGGGACATGCTTGGGTAGTACTTCCTGCATGCAGCTGTGCCTGTGCAGGGTGTTACTGAGCCCCTGGCAGCAATGGCAGCAGTACAAAAGCAAAAGTAATCCCTGGAAATTTCAAGGAGGATAAAGAACTGTGCAGGTGCCAGGATTCATTAAATGATCTGGGGCACCAAATTAATGGTAACGAAGGCCTGTCCCAGCAAGCTAGGAGAGTGTGTTGGACTCCTCTGAGGGTATTTTCCCCATCTAGTGCTTCTTAACTGGTTTGTATGCGTCTTGCAGTGATGCACTGGGTGGGCACTGATTGCAAGCTTAGGAAGTGTGGCCGCCCTGCATGGGGCAGGTTAAACTGCTGGGGTCTGAGGAGTTTAAGAAGCCACATATAAATTGTGCCCAGTGTCTGAGTTGTTGCTGAAATGCTTACACGTGGTACCTCCAAATGTAGGTCTCATGTTAGGAGCATAAAATTCCCCCAAGACAAAACTGAAAGGGGAACAACATGTGACAGGTCACAGCTCAGACTAGGGAGACAAAGACAGACTCAGATAGACTCATACCTTGTAGTCTGGTCACCCGAAAGATCTCCCTAGTGTTTGCATGGAAACAAAGTGATCTTATTTTTAACCTTATCTGGGAATTATGTGTTTTGCTTCACATTAGTAGACTCATAAAACAAATCAAGCTTTGAATCCAACATGCACAGAGGTTTTATAGGTTCTCAACTTTAAATATCCATAGTAAGTATTCCTCAGGCTTTGCTAGGTGGAGCAGCTCATTTGCATGGTTCTATGTTTTGTGAATGCAGATATAAAATATTGGTGTTTCTTAAAATCCAAGTGAATATTGTTTTGGAAATGCATGATCTGATGTTTTGTAAGCTGAAATATTTGTGTAGCTGTCTTTGTCTAGCCAGGGTGGCAGAAGTATATAGAAAGGCAAAATATTTACAGGGAGAGGCAGTAGCATTTACTAGAATATCTAACAGAATTGGGGAAAAAAATAAGCAAGGTTTCAGATATATGAGGTCCTTCTCAGAGATGGTATACATATCATAAGCTTTAAACTATATTTAAACTACTTTGGGCTTAAGTTGATTGTATTAATAGTTAGATGACGTGAAGGAAAAAAATCCTTGGTACTTGAAGACTAGAAGTGGATATTCGAGAAGAGAGAGTTGAAAAAGGCATTAGTTCTTCTAGGATAAGTAAGGAAAAGTAATAACCAGCTGCAAAACAGCAAGGGTCTAGCTGGGAGTGAGCAAAATTGTTATGTGCCATAAAGTCACCTTCCCCTCTGAGTCCATAATTTTAAGTGTCCACTTGAGTTATGAATTTCAGTTTCTAGACTCAGTTTTTGAAGATATTTTTGAGACTTTCATGGGCCCATGGACAGAGAAGTCAGAGGTGGAATGACTATTCTGTGAAAACAGATTTCCCATGGACAACTGGGTATTACTGTCCTCTGTTAATTATCTAAAGCATCCTTATTCTGGTGTAAAGTGGCTCATTTTGGGGAGTATATACAGTGTATTGGGTAGAAGGAATCAAATGCAGAGCTGTAGGATACCCAGACTCTGAAATTTCTGGTGTAAGAAGCAGTTACTGAATGGGTCTGTATCATAATGATGACATCTTGACAGATTTTGGGTTTAGAGGTCTCTTACAGTGTTGCATTTTTGTCTGCAAGGCATTTGTTTCTGATGTTAAGATTGGCAAATTGAGGGAGTTGTCTGATTTCCAAGAAAGGCAGTAGTAGAAAATGTTGCTTTATGCTATGATCATCTGACAGTGGACAGATGACACGGACTCACTCTCATGGGGTGTGGAAAGTGAGACATTTATTGGAAGGGGACAAGAGTTTATATAGGATACAGAACTCAGGGGAGGCAGGTGTGTGACAGTCTAGGGTTAACAGATTATCTGGGCTTTTTTGTGTTGGGATCTCTTTATGCATGGACACCATTGTCTAAGCATCTGGGCTTCTCTGGCAGCTTCAGACTTTTTATCTGGGGATGAGCATTCTTTTCAAGGTTTTAACTTTATCAGTCTTAAGATCTCTTTTAGGTCTTGCTTAGTTGTACATTCTGATATTTCCTGACAATCATCCAAATTGTTTGTTGATTTTCCCCTTACCCCTCCCCATTTCTTTATAGGATGTTTTGTAGTTAATAGAAGTACATAACCATTGGGGTTTTCACTTTGTATTCTGTTAAGTATATACACTGTCCAGGCCCCTAAACACAAGTCCTTGTTGGGGGGAGCAGTTCTTTTCAGAAAATTTAGATTGATGAGGTAGATGTTGCCAGAGTCCTCTAGGGCATATCAAGGTTGATATAACCATGATCATTTTGTTTATTTGCAATGCCCGTTGGATTTGTGGAGGCTGGATTGCTGCCTTGTGATGGTTGAAAATGTTTAAACATTTGATGCTTGCTAAAACTGACACAGATGCAAACCCCTATCAATAGGTGGATTCGAAAGCAGCAGAAAGTTATTTTGGAACAGCTGCCTCACCTACAGTATATATAAATGACAATGTAAGAAAGTCTGAGAGAGAACTGGAGAAGAGCCTTTTTCTACTGTGGATTAGTGGAGACAAAAAGTAAATAGTTACACTGGTCAAGTCACACCTGAAGATTTTCTTTGTCATCTCCCTTATAAAAATCTATGTTTGGTTTTTAACCCATTCTTACAGTTCAGGCCCTTTTTTTTTTCATCTTGGAGACAACTTTATGAGAGCTGTTTTGTCTGGGAGTCCATGAAGTGAAAAACAGAAGTGAATTGGACTAAGTTGAGATCAGCATAGGTGTCACTTCAGATTATGACTTTCAACTCTGCCTGTAAGGCTGCACAAAGAAGAACAAAATGGAAGTTAAAAATGTTTGAAGATGGAATTGACCTATTTTGGCAGGGTCACATTTAAGGATAAAGGCTGGAGAAAGAGCATGTCCTGGATTTCAGCAATTTCCCATCTGCCATAAGAGGCCAGACATTCCACTGATGTTGTCCCATCAAAGACTACAGTGTCACTTCAGTGATTTAAGACTGCAGTGGATCTTCAGTGATTTATCCCACAGGTGTCTGCCTACTCCCTTACTTGCAGCTGTCTGAGAAAGAAGCATTTCCATTGTATTTTTTTTTATACATTTGCTTCTTGCTTTCTCCAGCCACTTCTTGTCTGTTGCATGAACCTGCAACAGCTCATAAGAGGTACTGCAGGTCCTGCTTCTGTATGGAGGTTACCCGAAAACAGTGGTGTTCTAATCAAATTTTCTTCTAACAGTGATTCATTTAAGCTTAGAGATAATGACTGAAAAAGAAGACATAATATTACTTTAAGTATCAATTGATGGACTCTCAGTAGGCCTGTGGTACACCGTTTGAGGACAACTTAAATGCAACATAATTGGGAAAGATTTATTATTGAGGAAAACCTCTGATTAAAATGAGCCAACTTCTCCCTCTATAGCATGCCCTGGAATTTAAATGGATGTCAGCAGCATTACTAAATATAGCTACTGACATTATTGTTAACATAAGCAAAGCTGGTATTTATAAAACCAATATCCTTTCTGCTGTGGTGTGCTGACAGCCTTTGTCTAATTGCTAATATTTTCAGTTGAGGGAATTTTGATATGATGAATTGCCTATTACTTGATGAGACATTTTGTATGCAATTTAAATTCAGTGTCAGTGTTCCACTTCAGTAATATGTCTTATTTATACCATTTTTTTAAATTTACCTACTCAGTCCTACAGATTTGCTTTAAATTATAGCAAGAACAATAAAAATCCAGAAGCTGTTCACACCCTGGGCTAGTGCTGCTGGCTAAAGCTGTGTTAGTGGTCACAGACTGCAAAGTATATACGGGAAGAACTAGCAACAATCAAATTGCCAAAAATTCTCTATGTAAAAAAAATAAATTTATTCTGCAAAAATTTATTCTGTAAAAATGCTCCCTTCTGCCTTATACCAAGATCCTTTTACCTCATTGAGTCCCTATTTTTATGTAGATGAAGTGTTCAATATCTATTATTTTCATGATATATTTAAAGGTCTACAAGATCTGTGTGGTTCATATGGGTCCAATGAATATGTTATAAACTTCTGTTTAATTTTTCTTCCCACCCCTGCAAGAGTTGTGATTATTTTTTCTGAAGCCTGTGAATTAAACTATATTTTCTGATATTTTTCGTAGTTTACCAAAGGAGTCAAAATCAACCCCTTTAAATGCAGTTCTCCTGGAAGAGTGATTGTGGAAGAGATCATGGTGTGGTTATATGCTGTTTTATAAACCTGTAAAGGGTGGTTACATTCTTTTGGTAGTAATGCATGGGGGAAAGAAGGAGTTAACTAAACAAATGGTGTCTTGTGGTCAGTGAAAGAGTTATTTATTCTCAGTATAGCCTAAGACAAAAAAAGATGAGATCAGACACTAGTACACATTTCCTTCATGCTTGTGTACTTGATTAGTCATAGAGAGTCTGAAGAAGTGCTGTAGCATAGGATGAGAGTCCTCAGGGATTTCCATGTTAATAATTGTATTGGGTAGCCCAAGAGGAGGAACAACTTCAGATAAAAGCTGCACTGTAAGGAAAAATAATGCCCTGTGCTTTAGAACATTTAGCTTCTGTGTTCCTCAGTGCAGTTGTAGATCGTGTTTATACCTGCGTCTGCAAATGTCTCCTGAAGAAAACAAGAACTGCGACTCAGTGAAGGGAGACTGCTGCCAGGTTTCATTACACACTGCAAAGAGGAATAACCTGGTCCCGGCAGACCAGCAGCACCGGTCCGCCTCAGAGCAGCTCTGCCTTTGAAGGAAAGCCCCAGGAGGATGTGAGGGTTGAGCATTTAACCTCACAGTTGGAAGGTTTTGGTGGCCATCTGGCTGCACAATTTGGACAGTGTTAACTTGTACTGTCTAAGACAGGAAAACTCTGGGGAAAGAGCCACTGTGAGGTATTGCAGCAGCAAGAGGGTTCTGCTGCCTCAAGGGCCAGGACCAACTGCAGGGAAGAGACACACAGTGAGGGTGGACCAGTCTAGGCACAGAATCAGAGAAGAGCCTTGTTAAACCTGGCTAGGAGAAGCAGGAGGGACAAGGAGCCCCTTCTGACCTGCTCAGCATCACTTGTGTCCTCTCTCTAGCCATGATGCAGGTCTGGTGGTTACTTATTGTCCCCAACACTCAGCTTCCACAGACAAGGTTTGCATTGCATGTGCCCTGAGCATAAATGCTGGTTAAAACAAGCCTGCTGGAAGGTGCCATTTGAGCTCTGAGGTGTGGGTATCTGCCAGCCCAGAGTCAACTCTGATTGCTTGCTGTCATCAAAACAGTGACTTTTTCATCCATTCTAGACTAACTGAACAAAACCCACCCTTTCTAAGCCTTAGACTACTTTCCCCAACAGAAGATGAATCATGGTCATATAATTTTAGAAGTAGGAGTACTGTTGAATTTTTGATGTTGTACCCTCAAGAGTAATATGCCTTTCTTTGAGACTGCATGCCTTCCCTGTGCTCATTGAATAGGTGCCTGGCTTCATGAATGATTATGACTTGAGCCTTATTTTATTTCCAAGCACTTGGCTTATAGATAAATATACATATTTGGTTGTGTATTCTTTACTGTGTCTTTAGAAAATGCTTTTTCATAGAAAGACTATCTTCCTAATAACACCTATGCTTTAATTACAAACATATAGCAGGCACACTGAGAATTACAGTGCTGGTGTGAATCAAATGCAATATCTGAAAGTTTTATCCCTTTCTGGAGAAGCATTATTGCACTGTCAAGGTCAATTCAACCTATTAACATAGTGCAGGGCAACAATCTTACTTTGACAGAGTCAGCAGCAAATTAGAAGTTTGTTCATGGTTCCTTTGCTGCTCTGCTTTCCATGCTTACTCATTCATTGATTCCATTGTTACTGCTCACTGTGAGCAAAGAGTCACAGCTAAGTCCTCAGGTGGGCCAAAGGGAAAATGTAGAGGCGCTTTCCAGGGCCAAGGGATGCACACCACTAGCGGCACAGGCAGCAGCAGCGGGACAGTCGGTGCTGTCACAGAGGTGGCTGCCTGGCATCTCCCCAGGAGCACGGGAAGGGAAACAAACAGGGAAGTGATAAAAGTCCAGCTTGAGCAGCTGGAAACACTGTCTTGCAGAGGAGGCATAGATTCTGCTGTAGCCACCCTCCCAACAAGTAGTGGTGGAGCTCACATATCCCTGCAAGAAAGAGATGATTGCATGGGCTTGTAGCTACAGGGCAGCCTGTGGTGGCACTGCAGCAGTGCTGGTTTTCATAGGTCCCCACACCACTGGGCATTGAGGTGGGGCCCTCAACTACCCACCTTATCCCCTGGCATCTGCTGCTTTAGCAAGACATACTAGATGATGGGAAAAGGTGGGCACATTTAAGCCTGCAACCTTGCACTTCGACCTCAGGGGTTAAGAGGCAGAATGGGATTTTAGAGGTGTTTTTCTAAGCAGCCATGGTACCAATTTTTTTCAGGAATGTGTTGCATTCCCCTATCCATGTGCACATAGAGCCCCACAGCCTAGAGCTGAGAGAACTGTGGGGCCAACTCAGTGCAAGGTTAAACTGCCAGATTTTGATTCAGATGAGATTATATCCTAAGACACTTTTGGAAGTCTTGTTCTTACCTTGTGTTTGCAATGAGCCTTCCAGCCTCAATGAAAAATAAATGGATGCTAGTTTTATGTTCCTCTCCCGCTGTTTGAGTGATGCTGTGGCAGGGAACAAACGGGTGCTGAGTTCAGGAGTGCTGGCAGTAACTCCCAAGAAGATTTGCTTCCTTTGTTTCTCTGTTGTCACAACATTAGCTTTTGTCAGAAACCTGCTTGTTCCAAGGTTTTAGGTTGCTAAATATTGATGATGTCTACACAGATATTTACAGCATTTTGAGGCCTCTGAGCTCTTGACTCCCTGCTCTGAAAAGATTGTCACTGCTTTGAACTTTGCACACAATTTAAGAAATCAAACGAGTGGCAGAGTTATGGCAATGAGTCACTAGACACAAAGGTGGTTGCATCAAAGAGGATGTCTCCTCTACTTTCTTGCCTGTGACCTTACATAAACACCTCGCTCTTAGATCCTGGCTATGCAGATGTGTGAATTATTCAAACCCACAAACATATTGGATATTGTGCATGCCAGAAGAGGGAAACAGGTAACAACAGAAGTCTTAACTCTGAGAATTGTTTGGGGCAATGGAGGAAAGAAAAGGTAGTAAAATCTGTGGTAAAGATAAATAATCAAACTGAGCTAATATATGCAAGTCCATAAGGACCCAAAGGCTGTGACAAAGTGAATCCCTGTTTCTGTAGAAGTTGGTGTTGAACTTTCCAGCATAGGATTTAATCTTGCAGCTTCTCCCAGCTGTAGTCTCTGATTCTTTTGGAAAAGTAGATGAGGGAGTTAAATGCTTAGGAGTCAGGGAATAGTGGCAGGACCAAAGGCAAGCATAAGGCATATTCACCTGAGAGTGAAGAAGAAACAAAGTTGTACCTGCTAGGCCAAAGGAATGTGAGGACATATGAAAAAGGTGGCACAAATACTATAGGTATAGGCAGGCATTCCTAGGATCAAAGGGAGTTCCAATAATTGATTGATTGATTAATTAATTGAGTACCAATTAACTCCACTCTGCATTAGCCCCATGATACAGAGGGGTTTAGCAAATTGCCTGCAGCAGACAAGCAGACGGCAAGGACTCTCCCGTGCATCCTGCCAGCCATCACTGCCTTCACCACGCAGCTGGTTGTGTGCTTTCTGGGCATGTACCCAAACCTTCTTCCTCTAAAGTGTTAATGTGCCAGTGCAGCTTAATTCACTGTGGATGGTCGCCTGAAGTGGCACAACAGTCCTGCTGTAGGTGACAGATCAGTTTCCCAGGTCCAAGTGATAATTAGATGTGAGGATTTTCCTGTAAAGAGGCCCTGGGAGCTACAGGTGGATTGCAGCCCCTTGCCATGGCTGCAGGCACTTGATGGCACCATGATGTTTCCTGCTCTGCAGTTATGACAAGCTGTCATTCAGATTAATGTGAATGCCTGCCTCAAGTACCAATGTTAAGGTCTCTGGGTAGCATATGTAGGATCTCTAAAATGGCTGGTGTCAATTTAGGTGGACCAGAGGTTCCTTCTGATCTTAAACATTTGCTCAGCAAATTAGATAGTGTGTTAAAGGCCGTAGAACTGAACTACAAAGCAGTATCTCCAACTAATTTTTCTTCTGTTTGTCATTCTGTCATCCTTAGGTTTTAAAACTGGATGTGACATTGACTTTCGCAGCTTGTCTTGCTGCAGTTTCTGACTTTTGAGTCATGATGTCTATCTTAGTCTACATCAGAGACATTTTAAGGTCTTATGTTCAAATGCAAGTTTAGAACAGTTTCTTCAATTCTAGTTCACAAAAGCATTTGATGGAAATGTTTTTCAGAACAATTGACTTCTGATTGCATGAAAAGTGAAAGTTAATCATTTGCCTCAACTAACCTTTTAAATCATCTTGGGTTTCTTAATAAAGTAGTTTTTCTCAGATGATGGCTTACATATTGTCTGCCTTAAACAGTGCTTCTAGAATGGTCCTTATTTTAAAATAATCCACACTCACTTCATTTACCATTTTCAAACATGGAACTCCTTTTTGCTGACAATAGGGAGGTTGTTGCTTTTTTTGGTTAAATTGAAAACATACTGCCTGAGATTCATTAGTGAGAACACTATCATTAATGTTACTACTTTGCAAAGAATGATTCTTTTTGGAAATTTTATTTTGTTTCCTAATTGACCCAATTTATTATATGAAACTTTTTTTTTCCTTTTCACAAAATGTGTGCCTTTACTGTAAGTTTAAGATTGGTTTAAGTTCCTATGCTTCAGAAAACGTTACAGAATTCATGAGTTCAGCATACAGTGACCTGAATATTCTTTCCCATGTCACATCCTTACTGCAGCATTAGCTACTTGCACAGTATTTGGTATGATGTAAGCATAAGTCTCTGCTCTCAAACAAACCTAAAGGGTCATACCAGATGTCACAGACCTTCTGGCAATTTATATTTTTAATATCATATTCTTAATCAGTGCTTAATTATGAACACATAGAACTTAGATGACCTTGAATTATTTCTATTAAAAAATAATCCATAGTTTATGAGAGGGCATCAACCTCAATGAAATGTAAACCTAACTAGTTAGTTGCTGGCTCAGGTTTTTGCATGTGGCTAACAGTATCTTTGTTCATAGTTAGTTCCATAGTTCACGATGAACTATGTAACTATGTATTTAATGATTTTTTTTTCTTATTTCTATAAATTCTCCATGCAGCTAGAGAAGGGAGACAGTTACTGTTTCTGTGGATAGAAAGAGCACATCCATCTGAGACAGCAGAAGTGCTGAGGACAAAAGGAATACTGAGGCCATGTATATTCACCTGGCTTCCTATGGAAATACAGCTCAGGCAGTCATGTATGTTGGCAATTCTCCTAGTTCCTTTGAACTCTGAATCTGACAGGAAGTAAAGAACGATTAGCAGTTTCCTGAAAGTAAATGTCTATGTAGAGGAAGAGCTGCTCTGTAAGAGTTTGGACAGAGAGAAAAGCAAAAAGTATAAATTCATGTACTGTTAGGCACCAGAGGATCTGCATGGGACAGGGCTTTTAATAAATATCTCAGCTGTGAGAAAATCTACTGCTTTATTCCATCATTATGTAGAAACAGAGATGCAGAAAAAGAACAGTCATCCTCTCCTCTGCTCACAAAATATCGTGTGTTGCAACTGTAATCACAGTTCTGATAGCTGTAGTTTCATTTTACATAGATAAGCTTTCTTCTGATAAGCTATAAGTTCTGTTTTTTATTAATTCTTATTTATGTATTTCTCATTTTGGGAGCAGAAAATACATATGCATTTCAGAGGGAAAATTGCTTATTTAATCTTTAAAAAATTAGATCCCCTTAATCAATCAATCAATCAATCAATCAATCAGATGATTTCAAATGCATGCTTTTTTTGTTTATTTTTTTAATCCCATGACGTTCATTTAATTTAGTTTAACCTCTTACATCTAATTATGCATTGTATCTTCCTTGTGGGTGGAAAAAAATTTGTGCTTTAACAAAACATGAAAATAAGCATCGGGTCATTTCATTCTACTCTTTTTTGTCCTGAAAAATATCTGATGCTGTTGATCAAATACTGTATCTCTCCCAGTTAAGATACCATTCAAACTGGCCAGTCACAAGTGACCTGTTCCCTACATTGTGCTTACTTTTATAGTCTTCAATTCATAGCTTCTTTCATAGCTTCATTTTGGTTA
Source organism: Serilophus lunatus (assembly GCA_013399895.1). NCBI lineage: Eukaryota > Metazoa > Chordata > Aves > Passeriformes > Eurylaimidae > Serilophus > Serilophus lunatus. The sequence continues at coordinate 327,262 of VXBA01010948.1, read as the reverse complement.
TTAAATATTTACATTTCAGAGAACAGACTTGTTAAATGAAATTGCATGCTGTGATTTCACCTAATGGCTTCATGCTTTAAAAGAATTAATCCATGAAATATTTTAGATTAAGGGAAGATTTTGTCTTCAGGGTAAAGCTCAACTCCTGCAAATTGCATTTGATAACATCAGGGACTGAGAAGTCTTGATAAAACTTCTGCTTCAGAAGCTTTCTGATATGGAACAAACAGACCTTATTTTGTCACACAGAATAACTGATGAAAGATTTTTATTTTTACAGACAGTAAATTCCTTTAAATTTCTTACATCAAGCTACATTATGCTGATACCCTCTGAAGGTATGACATTTTATCTGAATTTACAGTACACATGCATGAATAAAAATTAATAAATTTACAATGCTAAAATTGTCAAAAATCACCCAGAATAAATGATTTCTTCATGCACTGTCATAGCACAATTGCCCTAATTTTTCTTACCCTGAAATTCACTTACTACAGTTGCATTATTATAGTTGCACACAAACCTTCAAGGAGCATTAATCTGCAACAGACCCTATATTTTCTTGGAAGCATAGTAATAGCAAGGTCCATTCTCAGGTTACAATCCAGCAGAGCACTTAAGGCAATCTTTAATTGTCCCATTTAAACCATTGACTTACTTGAGCATTTATATCTAAGCATGAGTTAAAGAGAAGGGCCTCCTGATGGTACTTAGTGTTGGTCAACTCATCTTCAAATAGTCATACCAGCAGCACATATTTATTCTGTTTTATTGGCACTTGACTGCCTTCTTTCTTTGTTGCTTACCAAAACAATGAAATCACATATAATACTTTCTGCATTGCTGGATCAAATGGTATTTTACAGTTGAATAGAGAGCTAAGTTTTGTCATGTCTTTATTAATAGCATCATTATCATTTTTTTTATTGTTATTGTTCATTATATTATTTTGCAAATGAGATTAAAGGCACAGAAATATTAGGTTTGAGATTAATCTGCCCTAATTATATATCTCAAAGTTAGATTTCCTCAGCCTTCAGTATTCATCATAGGCTTCTTTTCTAATCAGCAAAGAGGAGCAGGCACCACTTGAAAGCAGCTCAGGTCTTCCTAGAAGAGAGGCTTTGCAGATGTCTCTTCTTCTCTGCTATCATAAAGAGATTGTGGAGTTACTAGTTCAAACTCAGCTTTTGGGGCAACATTTTTGCTGAGTTAATTGTGGTCACAAAGGTATCAGTGGCAAATGTGAAAACTGAATTCAAATTCAACTTTCTTCTGATCTTTAGATCTACCCTTTCGTCCCTCAGTGGTTGCTGGGTACCTCTTTTTAGTACCCTGACTTGGTAATATTTTACTAAATCAGATTGGACATGAATGTCCTATACTACAAACTGTTAGGATGTTACTGTGATCAGTACTTTAAGCAGATTTAGAGATATTTGCAAGCCATTGAAGATAAATACTGTTGGAGAATGTTTTGCTGTTTCATGCACATCCACTCTGGATTGCTACTGTTCAGTATATCAGTATCAAATATTAGTGAATTTTGTAATCTCTACTAAAAACTTGATTCTGTAAACTAGTATGAGAGGAGGCTTGATGCTCCTTTGCTTTGTTTTGCTCTTGTTTGTGTGTTTCATCTTCTTTAAATTTCATTTTTCTATTGCATAGAACCAGAAAGCAATCTTTAAGTGCCTCGCTCATCTCCAGTGAAGGAGATAGGAGTTGCCAAAATGGGTTTTCCCATGTGGCAAAGTGATGGTGAAGAGGCTGAGTTCAGGGTTATGGAGTTTTCCTACTGGATTGGGAGACAACCATTGTCCCCCAAAGTCCCTTTATATTGTGACACGAACTTGCAATGTTTAAAATAGTGGATCCTAATACTTTGTATCGTATTTAGATGTAGTCATTTATGCCTTACTATGGAGCCCCATCATGTCATTACCTATACAGGCAAAATTTTGAAAGTATCTCCTAACTCTTGGCCCCTCTCTGGGAAGATTTTTTTACTTCACTACTTTTTCATTAGTCCAGTAAGAGCTGAAGGTAGAGAAATCAGTGGATGTCACCTCTTTTGTCTCCTTTTCTTCTTTGTCCTGCTTCTAGAATCATAGGGAAATCCTCTTTTTAGAGGTAATATGATGTTAAGAGCGAAGAAAGTCTTTGTGCATTTTCACAGAATCACAGAATCATCAAGGCTGGAAGAGACCTTCAAGATCACCTAATCCAATCATCAACTCAGCACCACCATCATCACCCATAAACCATATTCACAAGTGCCACATCCATATGCTTCTTGAGCACTTCTAGAGATGGTGACTCCACCAGCATCCTGAGCAACTTATTCCAATGCCTGACTACTCTTTCAATGTAAAATTATTTTTCTAATATCTAAGCTGAACCTCCCCTGGCACAGCTTAAGGTCATTTCATCTTGTCCTTTTNAATGGGAAATCACTCTCTCTGTGAAAAAATTTCTCCTGATATCCAACTTAAACCTCCCCTGATGCAGCCTAAGACTGTGTCCTCTCGTCCTGTCACTGGGAGCCTGAGAGAAGAAACCGACCTCCGCCTGACTACAGCCTCCTTTCAGGTAGTTATAAACAGCAATAAGGTCACCCCTGAGCCTCCTCTTCTCCAGGCTAAACAATCCCAGCTCCCTCAGCCGTTCCTCATAGGGCTTGTGCTTGAGACATGTCAGAAGAAACTGACCCCCACCTCACCACATCCTCCTTTCAGGTAATTGTGAATTTGCTCAGATCCTCTTGAGATGTGGGGCAAGTGAAGGGAAACGTCACCTGGCCACTGACCTGTGCAGAGGCAAAGGCAGCAATGAGGCAGTTACGGATGTGTGGAGCAAGAAAAGGTGCAGCATCCTCATCACACCTCACTCCAGGCATTGCTGCCCTTCTCACACTACATTAGAGGTTACATTAGTATTTTATGGTGGTGTTGTTCTAGTCTAAGGCTTTGTTTATTGTGCAGCAGTGGAATAAAACATGTAGCTTCTTGGCAGTATTGATTTCCAAAAATAAAAGCCAGTCACTGACCCGTGACAACATACTCTTTCCTTCACTGCAGTGTGCTGCACTGGGCTACTGATCTCACTTCTCACAGGAGCATTTCGTGCTGGAATACAGAGAAGTAGCTCTGAGCAAACAAGCAAAGCTGGGACAGTTACATCATTTAACCCCAGCCAGCAACTAAGTCCCACAGAGCTGCGCACTTTTTCCCCCACCAGCATGACAGGGAGCAGAATCAGAGGGGTTAAAGTGGGAAAACTCATGGCTTGAGATACAGACATTTTAATAGGGAATGCAAAAGCCATGCAAACAAGCAAAGCAAAACAACAACTCATTCATCACTTCCCTTGGGCAGGCAGGTGTTCAACCCACCCCCAGGAGAGCAGGACCACACTGTTCTTAACAGTGATTTGGGAAGTCACACACCATCACTCCCAACATGTTCCTCCTCTTCCTTCTTCCCCCAGCTTTTTATACTAAGCATGATTCCTCATGGTCTGGGATATTCCTTTGGTCAGTTGAGGTCACCTGTCCCAACCTCCAAACTCCTTATACACCCACAGCCTGCTCATTGGCAGGGCCATACAAGAAGCAGAAAAGGGTTGGCCCTGTATAAGTGCAGCTCAGCAACAACTAAAGTATCCCTGTGGTTATCACACCATTTCCAGCATGAATCCAACAGAGCTTCACATTAGCTGTTATGAAGAAAATTAACTTTACTCCAGCCAAAACCAGCACGGTCAGGCTGATTATTTCCTGGATCACTGGGTCAGAAAGATAGAACAGATGAATGTGTTTTGGTTTATTTTCAGAGAAATTATTTTCTTTTAATCCTATTGTTCATATATGAAAGTTGTTCTTGTGCATTGATTGACTTCTCTTTTCTTTGTTAAATTGTAAATTTACAGTGTACCTTGTAACTAAAGGACTCTTTTTGACATACTTGCAGAAATCTCAAGCTTCATTAAATGCTGAATTCAGTTTCACCGAAAGCAGTTTATCCTCTAGCACTTTTACCATGTTTATTCTTTTTTTATTCCATTACCTAGATAAGCAGACTGGATAATCTGAATTTTCATCTAAATATTTTCCCAGTGTTAACAATAATAATTAATTTGTAATGTCATTTAATGAAATTACAAATACACAGACAGAAGAAAGTACTAAAACCAGGATTTGACTACCCAGAAGGAAACAAACAGGGCTTTGTTCCGCCACCTCAGGTAAACTGAGATCTCAGGCCTTTCCTTTGGGCTTGGTTTGGTGCGTGGGAAGCAGCACTCCCAGAGGACACACAAGGGATTTTGAGTTGTCAGGATCGGGGCTGCCCTCTAGTGCCCATGGTGGCAAATCGCTATTGAGTCGCGCCGGGTCCATCTGGGACCCAGCGGTTTGTAAACGTTCAGAGTGCGCTGAAAAGTGAAAATCAATTAATGTAACAGAAAGATGTATTAGAGAGGAAAACAAAGCTGAGCCTGAATTCAATTGCCTTTACAAACAATTTATTTTTTTTTTCCAAGACAGAGGCTTACAGTGAAACTCTCAACGTCAATTGCTGATGAGCATCAATGTGAGTGAGTCAGTAAGGAACCTGGAACTTCAAGAAATACGTTTCTGTGCAATGGGCTCTGTGTATCCAGATGATTTGTGTGGTTTTGCTTAGGCTGGTTGGTTCCCAGGCCATTTTCAATGCAAAGGTCTGTTTTATTTCTCTGTGACTGAAGTCTGTATGTTACAAGGCTCAGTGAGGAAAGAAAATGACTTATCCCATACACTCAGCACCCCTCCACACCACACATATGCCTTCACACCAACAGAGATGAAGTAGAGAAAGGGAAGAAGAAAGTCGAGGGAGACCACCCACCCTCTCTCTACTGAAAGAGTTTCCTGGTTATTGAGGCTTGGTCTTTTTATTGGACTTGCTCCAACTGACTGAGAGCCAAACATCTTTCTTGGAGAAGAAAGAGTGCACGGGGATCAAAATGTTAGTATGGGCTGAGCACGTAAGTCAAATACTTTCTGCATCATGTGTGTACTAACTGCACATTTTGGCAGAGATCTTTGGAAATGCCTAGTTGCAGTTCAGTTACTCATTTGAGATATTGCTCAATCATTTGTTTTCCAAAGATGTCTTACCACTTTCTGAGGAACCAGCCCCAGCACGTGTCCAAACTGAGGCATTTGTGCTAACCAAAATGTCAGAAAAATGCATTCCCTGCAGCCAACAGCCAGGACAGACTGCAGTGGCACTAGCAGCTGAACTGCCTCGGTGGGCTTGTACAGATGTCAGCCTGCCCCCATTTTCAGCAATCTCCTGTTGAACCCAATCACCTGAGTTTGCCTCATGAGAGACATTCTAATGAGAGTATAGTGAAAAAAGAAGGGACTGAAGTGTGGCACTGCTGTAGGGGTTTCTAAAATGTTACAAGCAAAGATTGGAGAAGCCCAAAGAAGTGAAATACATGGAAGGCTATGTTACAGAAAGTACTTTGAGTGGAGAGCCCCCAAACTACCATGCTTTTGAGGGTGGAAAACCATGGGAGGAGGAGAGATTTCTCTCTCTTTTGCTCTCTTTCTGTGGTTTGGGGTTTTTTTTTTCTCAGTCTATGCTGCTTATCACCAGTGAAAACAGAAAACTGGGTTAGCTGGATGTGTTTTTTGTCTGCCAGTAGAGCTGATATTTTGTTCTTAAGTGAAAAAGAAGCACAACCATTTTCAGCCCCGTTATGCTAAGGGCTATACAAACTCAAGAGCTCTCACAGTTCCACTTTGTTTCTTATTGAGGTGTTTGCTACCTTGGAGTCCTATTTAAAACTATGTCATAGATATACCCACACACAGTTTTCAAAGAATTGTTGTTGTCGTAGTTGTTGCTAGGTATCAGATATCTTTGTAATCGTGACCCTTTCCTATCTCTCTTTCATATTGTGCTTCTGAATTGTTTCCCAGGCCTGCTAGAGGAGGCCCTTTCTCAATACTTAAAAGAGCTTATACAGACTGTTGTATTTTCAAAACCACTTGAAATGTAAGCAGTTTAAAGGTTTACAGAAAGGGAAGCAATAAATAAAGAGTACTTTTATCTTTAAGGTTAGTAGCAGTTGTCAGGTATTGAGTTTATGTTAAATATAGTCTGGTAGCACTTATTTATATAACTAAGTATATATGTAAAAATATAAATAAATATATAGATACTTAATACTGTTTTATCTGATCCAGGTGGTGGGAAAGATAGTGATTGTGAACTAGCCTGTGTCATTACTTGGCTAAGCCATGGCTATGGTGGGCTCCACAATAACTAGCTTGTGGCTAGTTCATAAGGGTCCTTGTAGCATTATCTACGCCCAGGGGTAGCCCAGTAAGACTTTGTGCTGTAGGTGTCTACCTATAGCCATCTAGGCTGCAGGCAGCTGGGATATTAGCTTGCTATGCTGTAAAAATAAACCCAGTCATGATTTCCCCAATACCAAGTGACCCAGATGCTCTCCATCCACTTGACACTTTGGGAGGACCCAGGAAGGAGAACCTGTCAGCAAATCTTCCTCGTCTCATACTGGACATTTTTCTGCTTCTGGGAAGCAAACACAAAACATAACCCTATGAGGTTCTTGTATGCAAGTGTGTGTTTGTTTATATGTAATGTGAGATGCTGGGTTTGAGGAGGCAGCCCCTAAGGAGTCCAGACCTCAAGGCTCAAGTAATCTGACTAAGAGACTTGTATTTACCTTCTGAAAAAGTCAGGCTTTCAGAAGTGATTGTTCTACCACATAAAGAGTCTTATAACAACTTTGACAGATACAATGAAAGTTGACTTTTGGTCATAATCACATGGAAGGCAATCATAAGGCTTTAAATTAATAAGACACGTATTAAGCATAGCCTGAAAGCATTCCCATTTCACTAATCCACTCAGAGTCATAGCTTTTGAAGGATTCATGTAGCATTTAAGTTAACAATATATTTCTTAAAATTAGTTCTTTGGTAGCAGATGTATGACAGATGAATTTATTGTCGTGCCTCCTAATTTAAGACTGTACTCCTGCTTAAATTGGAGTTTCTGCATAGCATTAGAGAGGCTTCCCACAGCTCACCAGTTGGAAAGTCCTTTCCAGTATCAGTGCAGAGACAATGAAGGGCTTTTTCTCCTTTCTTTGGGTACCATCCTTGTTGTTCCAGGAGTTGTTTCATTTTTAAATGTGACCATAATGCCTCAAATGTTTGGGTTTTCGCTCTCAATTTTTTTTCCATGGTTTCCCAAGTAAACAAAATTGGTGTTTCTCAATAGGATTAGTCCAGTATTAGTAAACTTCAGTTTCTCCATCTTTCCTTCACTTTGAACTCCTCTGAGAGAAGGAGCCAACCCAGATTCTGCAGGTTTCATAGAATTAGCAGCTTGATAAAGGACAAAGATCCAAATTAATGCTTTCCACTGACAAAAATCCTATCTTGTGAGTTCAGTGGTGCAAGACCTGTCTGGCCTTTGGGCACAAAACTTGCCACAACATCAGAGCCTGTATAGCAGTTAGAGGCTTTGAAAGAACAGTGAAGGCTCTCTGTGTCATTTATTAAGCCTTTTCAGGAGGGAAACACTGAAACTGCAAATACAAGGAGGATTTGTGGGTACTGTGGTAGAGGCTCATGCTACATCTGATGGGGAGCTGGGAGCATTGTTCTGGGAACAACTGGTATCTGGGTGTGCTGTCATCATCACTGCAGTGAAAGCACACAGATTCAAAAGAGACCAGATTTCATTTGTCCTCCTCTTCACAAAACAGCTTGCTAAAAAAATAATTAGATGGGCAACAGTTGGCAATGATACCAGCATTGTTACATAGAAATGGTCTTCCAGATCACCCAAAGTGCAAAGAAGTTTTTGATTTATTGCAACTCCCTGCATTCTGCTAACAAGAACCAGGTGAAATCCTGTTGAAGAACCAAAACCACTGCCACCAATTAATCCAATTTAGATGTTTTTCAGCTGAATATGTTACATTTCCAAATTCACAGGAAACATTTGTTAAACTTTTCTTTTTTTCTAAATTTCAGAGAATACAAAGAGGATAAAAACTCTGTCTGAGGTGTGGCATTTAAATTTCATTATGAATTTGAATAAAACCACAAACTTTCCAGAGAAACCAGCAATGTCTGGTGTGTTGACTAATCTGAAAAAGCCAGTATATTTTTCAAGCTTTTCATTGACTAAACAAGAGAACAAAACCCCCTCAACAAATCCAAAGGAAGTTCATGAAACGCTATCATGTAAAACCAGAAGAAAGATTTGTTACCACTTCTGAAAGTTGAAGCTGTTTGTTTTTTATCATCTACTGAGAAACCACTTACTGTTTTTGAGGTTGGGATTCTGGTGGAGTGTATCTTAATTTCTAATAGTGGCTGTATTTCCTTTGGAAGATGTATGGTCTATAATATAAAATATTATCTCCGTGTGTGTCCTGAGGAGCTAGTAGTGCTTGTTCTCAGACAACATTATTTGTTGTTCCTAGACACAAAAAAACCCCCAAAAATCTGAAGTTGTGTTGCTGGCCACCAAGCACTGAATCTCTTTAAATACTTGTTCACAATATTAGATTAAACACAGAATATCTCAGGTTGTTATGGTGATCCATGCATTGAAGTCTACCTTCTTCATCTTGGGTTTGCCAGATACTCGGTGAATTCAGGTCACACCAAAGGAGCTGGCAGTGCCCAACAAGGCCACTGGTTTGACAATGTGCTGCCCAAAACTTTTGTTAGAATGAGCTATTTGAACTGTGTTAGACCATTAAATTAGGCTTGTTATAACACAGGTAGAAATGACACTATTTGAAAGAGTTTTAAGCAACAGGGAATAGAATGGTTACAGTTGGAAAAGACCTCTAAGACCACCTTGTTGACTACAAAACCATGTCCACAAGTGCCACATCCACACATTGTTTGATCATTTCCATGGATGGTCACAACCGCTTCCCTGGCCAGCCTGTTCCAATACCTGGTCACCCTTTCAGTGATGAAATTTTTCCTAATATCCAATCTAATCTAATCCAATCAGGCACAAACTGAGGCCATTTCCTCTCAACTTGTTACTTGGGAGAAGAGATTGACCCTTTACCTGGCTAAACCCTCATTTCAGGCAATTGTCGAGAGTCCCTGAGCTTCTTTTTCTCCAGGCTAAGCAACCCCAGCTAAACAACCCCTCAGCCACTCCTCATAAGACTTGAACTCTAGTCCTTTCATGAATAGATACCATCCTCCTGTGCATGCAGTGAGACAAGAGTGTTCAGGCAGAATTCAGCCTAAAACCTCCACTGCTGACAAAACCTGTCCTTTGGCAGCAGCCTGAACAGCTGGTAGTGAGTAACATTAAGCCACCTCATGTTTGGACAAGAGTAGTTTCTCATGCTACAGGACTGTAATCACCATCCTTTCATCATGCAAAATTTCTAAGAGGATATAAGCCCAAATGAACTTTACTTTTAAATAAGAGCTAATTGTCTAAGTTCACTCTTCCAATGAGTCCTTTTTGTAAACCTGCATCCTACCCTAACTTCCATGCAGGATTGGGAATATGGACTGTTCTTCCCTGAGGGCAATTTGGAGAATTCAGGTAGAAAACAGTAACTCTTTTTCTACTCCAATTTTCCACCAGCATGAAAAACACTTATGCTCACTTGTGTGAGTCTCTACTATCCATATCAGAACACATAAAATAAAAAGTATACAAACCCTGCATTATAGAATCACATAATGGTTTGGGCTGGAAGGGACATTAAAGGTCAACTAGTTCCAACGCCCTGCCACCATGCCAGAGATGCCATCCACCAGGTCAGGTTTCCTGGGGACCCATCCCATCCAGCCTGGCCTTGAACACTTCCAGGGAAGGGGCATCCACAGCCACAGCTTCTCTGGGCAACATGTTCCAGTGTGTCACCATGCTCAAAGTGAAGAATTTCATGCTAATATCTAACCTAAACTTGTCCCCTTCCAGTTTAAAGCCATTACCCCTTTTCCTGTCACTCCATGCCTTTTTAAAAGCTTTCTTGTAGGCCCCCTTTAGGTGCTCTAAGGTCTTCAGGCAGCCTTCTCTTCTCCAAAAAGCTGCCTCTGGATGAATAACTGACTCTCTCAGACTATAGGAGAGATACCTCAGCTGCAATTGCACACTACTGGCTAATGTCTAGCTTTTTGTCCACCAGAACCCCAAGTCTTTCTCTGCAGGGCTGCTGTCCATGAGTTCTTGCCCTATTTTCTAATTTTGATGCAGAAGGAGTAATATCCTTTCTGTAAAAAGCATCTTCCACTCCCTCCTCCATCCATAGGAGTTAGGAAGTTTGGAAAGAGACACAGACTGTCTTGGTGCATGGTCTCGTCTCCCAGATCCTAGGGAGTTTACAAATAAGGTACATACAGTTTTAACCAATACTGACCTTTCTGCAGTATTAAAACTGTTCTGTCTCATCTAAGAGCCTCCTTGTCTTCAGTATCAGTGCTCTAAAGCTGTGCTACTGCCCACATGTTTAAATGTCAGAGACTAGGACTCAAATGATCTGAGATATTTGTTCATGTTTAACTGAGAGAAAGAGCAGCTTTTCAATCACTTGTCAGAGCAAATGCATCTTTAACCTATGTGTTATCGCAGTAGTATAATGTGGTATCAGTGTTCATGACCTTAAAAAAAACTCAGGTTTTTTCTTTAAAAGGCAGATCTTGGGGATGCTCTCAGGCTACATGTAAGTGCTGAAGAAGGTAAAAAAAATCAAAACAAAAATAAGAAATGTAAGAGGAAACACCAAGGGCATGCGATGGTCCTGTCAGATTGTGCCACCATGGAGGAGAAGGAAACTCTGCAGAGCCAGCAAAATAACACAGGGGAGTCTCAAAGGCAGATTTGCTACTTAGACTCTCCTGAGGCCTCTGTCATTCATTAGCAGAGCTAAGAGCTATCCAGCTACTCCTAAAGAGTACAGAGGCTTTGGAGACCTTTTCCTGCAACTAAAGTACTATGGAAATCTCTTGAATTATAATTTTCCAGTAGACAGCACTTTGGTTTAATATTTCTGCACTTGTACTATATACACACAGTTAATTAAATGTGCCTGAAATACAAAAGGACATTATTTGTGCTGGTATAAAACACTACAGATCATACTTCTAACTGTGCTTTGTGCCTCTTTAAAATAATTTCCACTCATTCACTCCCCCACCCCACTCCCCACATACACAAACCTGTTCTTGATCCTGTTAATAATTTCAGGTGTCTCAAAAAAACCCCTGGAATAATTTAAAATTGTACAAAATGAGAAGCTGTACTTCAATAACCCATATACTAAATGTGTGATTATAAAGCTTTCATTTAAGTAGTCTCTTACAAGTCTTAACTTCAGAATGATTCATACAGAGGTGAAATTAATAGGATATTTCTTGTTAATCCTGCAATTCAGGTTTCATGTGCCAGAGATGGGCAAGGGAATTTATCTTCAAAGGTCCTACTTAGAAAAAGAGCAATGATGAGGGTGCAAGTAATTATGCCTCTTTGCGACATCAAGACCTTGCTTTATAAAAGCAATGGATTTAGAAGCCTGATTGTGTCCAATAAAGCAGTGTTACCAGGCATCCCAGCCAGACCAGGTGCAATCCACACAATCCTATTTTCCTCTAATCCTTTCAGAAGGGGTAGATACCATGTTCCCCACTGCTTATGGAATTCTTAGCAGGTATCACAAGCAGGGGCTGTCGGAAAGAATGTGAAAGGAGATCTGCCCTTGCTTCAGTTATGGCCCTCAGGGGAGTGTCTTGGTGGTACTTTCTCATCTATCCCCTCTCTTCCTTACTAGACATACAGCTATGGTGTGACAGGGACAAAAGCATAGAGGCAGAATGTGTCTTTTGAACTACCAAATATTTTTCCTGGGCACCTACAATGAATCAAACTTCCTATTATATGTAGGATGTGCACAGCTTTTAAGCTATACACAGCTCATATAATTTTGCTTGCTACATAAAGACTAGATGGGACATGCATCTTCCTTTGGCGTCATTGCAAGGCCTTGCTTGAGGGGGCAGTTTGGTGTATTGAATGAAATACCATTTCATTGTGCTTTTTTACAGTAGTTTCCTGAGTGCTATTGGAAAAGGATGACAATTTACATTCTAATTTCATTACAAACCATGAATCCACTCTTCTACTGAATCCACAGTTTTGAAAAATAAAATTTTTATTCACAATTAAGAGGTCTTTCAGTGTATGTGAATGGTACTTGGTTGTATGTACCTGAAAATGTCCTAACAAGTTAACTCAATGTTGTGACTAAAGCACTATCCAAGTTATGGTCAAAGAGGCTTTTAAGTATCATTCTGACATTAAAGAACAATGATGTTCCACTTAGGAGTATTGATATGGTTTTTTAGAATGCCATTTCTTTTTCAAGTTCACCTTCCATTACAGTAGGAGTGTCAGTATCCAAATCCTACATGAAGCCTTTACCTACATGTCACAGTATTTTGTCAAAATGGATGTTGCAGTCATGGGTCCAGCCTGGCAGCACTTTCCCATTGATGCATATAGGAAAGACCTAATTCCTTTAGTCTTTCCTCATGGGGCAAGTTCTTGAGCCCTTTGGTCATCTTCATGGACCTCCTGTGGACCTTCTCCAGTCTGTCCATTTCTTTTTTTAACTATGAGGACCAGAACAGGAGATGGTGCTCCATGGCTTACTTCAAATTTCTCTTTTACAGAAAGTGTAACTCCATTTTCTGTTCTCTTTCTGTCTTTCTGGAAGAGTTTGTAGCCATCCACTGTGGTCTTCTAGACGTGTGAATTTTGACGCCAAGTTTCTGTAATTCCTGTGGCATCCTAACTCTCAGGCTGGTCACTGAGTTGCAGTTCCTCCAGTTTGTTGCACCTATGGATATTCTTGCCTTTGAAAAGGCAAGAACTTACGGATATACACGCATTGCAATTGTAGATCATGTTCCTCAAGTTTAAAGCACAATTTGCTAAGTGAATCAATCTGCTACCAAAGATCCCCTGCTTCTTACAAGCATAGAAACCAAAGCCTTGGTGTCAATACGAGCCACAAAGCCATGTTTTGTTCTTGATGATGCATGAGCTTCTGCCTTCACCTCTACCTTGGACTGGCAGCATAGAAGAGATCACTTGGTCCCCTGTCCCTTTTACTTGAGCCCCCGAGATCTGAAATGCTGCATGATCTTGCACAGGTTTTGCTTAACTATGTCTTTGGTGACCACATGGAGTAAGAAATAGGGAATAGTAGTCTGTTTTAAACAGTTGTGATTGTCTCTCTGTGGCATACCAGATCTTGGCTCCTGTCAAGCAGCAACCTTCCCTTCACCATCTATCAGGCCGGCAGATGATGCCTCGGTGTCTCTCAGCAGAGAGTCATCCACTGCCAGCACTCACTGCTTCCTTCTGGCAGCTTCTAGCTTGTGGTGCCAGTGCAGTTTCTCTCTGTGAATCTTGCTCACCAGTTTTGTCTGATGCCAGCCACCTGGGAGATGTTTGCATGTCCTGCCCATGGTGCTCTTAGGGGCTGGTTCTGTGTGCAGATTCACACTTCCACTCTGACTGTGCCATTATAACCCTGTGTAAATCACTTCTGCATGGTCCAATGAAGTAGCCTTACATTTTATTACTTAACAGTAGCATTTACTGTAATGAAGAGAAGCTGCTCAGTTTAATACTGCTACTGCTAGTCAGACGAATTCAAGTATGTAGCGGCGGGGGGGGGGGGGGGGGGGGGGGGG